>CAUYRT010097686.1:0-89241 GCA_963574885.1 Lepilemur ruficaudatus
ATCCTCCAGCCTCGGCTTCCCAGAGTGCTAGGATTACAGGCGTGAGCCACTGTGCCTGGCTGATGTGGGCATTCTTTATATATTCTGGATACTAATCCTTTGTCAGTTACAGGGGTTACAAATATATTCACTTGGTTTGTCTTTTCACCTTTTTTTCTGGTATCTTCTGATGGAAGTCTTTGTAGGCAATATTATCAAAGAATGTCTACAGTACAGCTTTTAAAGACATGTGTTTTGCATATAGAAAAATGGGCAAAAGGAAACCCAAATTCCTCAGAAGATGAAGCACAGGTGGCCTTTAATTGTATGAAAGGGTGCTCAAGTTCATCATTGGACAGGGAAATAAAAAGCTAAAACCATGCTGAGATCATTATATGAATGGCAAAAATTAAATTTAGAAAGTCAGTACCAAGTGTGGGCAGAGACATGAAGCACAGGAACTGTCATACACGACAGGTGGCAGTGCGTATCAGTACAACCACTTCAGCAAGCAGGTTGACATTCCCAAGTTCAGTTGAACATGTGGACACCCTTCAACCCAGCAATGCCATTATTGAACATGTTCAAGAATGTTTTTACCCTTATTCCTAAAAAGAAAAAAAATGAGTGGAACATTTGATAATGTTTTTAGCCTTATTCCTGAATGGAGAAAGGAATTTTTAAAAACCCACCAAAAACTGAGTGGAGAATTGACTGGAACCGTGTAGCATGAAAAGGAAGACCCAAAAAAGTGTGGCCCATCTAGCAGTGTGGCGACTGCAATGATCCGACTGTATCACTAAACTTTTCTAGCATCACAGAGTCATATTGTGCCATTTTTGAAAAAACTTGTTTCCCTCCTGCTCTTATCAGTCAGCCTCAAGAGTAGTACTGAGGTTACATATGGTGTCTTTGTCAGTTTGAAGATACTTGTCATTAAAAACCAGAACATGCCTTCTGAGATAGGGTCCTTTCCCTGACTTATTCTGGTAAAGTCTTTGGAAAGTCTTTATCTTCAGGATGCAAGGGTACTTCCCCTTTCCTTTGGAAAGTGCCGAATCACATGCAAAGCTCTAAGCCTTTCAGTTGCTTTGGGGTGCAGAACCGTTTCAGGTAAGGCCAAATATTTCTTAAGTTAGTATAGGAAATTAGCTCAATAAGTCTATGTATGCGTAAGAAAATTTGGTACAAGAAACAATTTGTGTAAAATTTCACTTGGAAAACATTTGTTTTGGCAGATTCGTATTGTGTGCATTTCACAGATAATTCAATGCCACGAGAATTAATTTTTATTAAGCATTTTAGAAATGGTAGCTCCTTATTTATGGTTAATTCAGAAATGCTACCTTCATGTTCTAACTATGTGACCCTAGTTAAATTACTTAACCTTTCAGTGCCTTTGTATTTTCATCCTTCAATTGGGGATAATAATAATACCTACCTCATCCAGTTATTGTAAGGATTACATGAATACAGTGTAAATAAATAAAGCGCTGCAAATGCTGCATAGCGTAAAGTGATTGGTATTATTGTTATCTGCTTAGCTTGACTGCTAATGACGGTGTTCGCTGGTTTGAGGTGTTCATTGTTTTAGTAGAGTATGTTGGTACTGCAGAAATAGCATGATTGTGAGAAAAAGAATTAGATGGTGGTGGTTGCAGACTCAGCCATTCCCTTCATGACTGTTGGTCATAGCCGACCCAGGGTAAATTATAAAGTCAAGAGCAGAGCTGTTTTCACAATGGACACTGCTTTGTAACGTCTTCAAGCTTGAATGTGAGAACGATCATTTTAATTAGTTTTCTCTAGGTAAAAGATCTTAAAGTATCAGCTGTTTGGTAGCTTGAAAACGCTTTTATTTCAATGCTTTAAACTGAGTAGAAAATAAATTAAAACAATGAGACCTCACCATGAAGAATGAATGCCTGTCTTTTCACCACCGAGGGAAATCTGCACTCCTAAGAAAAGAGGGAGTGAGAATCCCGGCGAAAGGACTGTGGCTCTGCAAAACGTGCAGGGTTACGGGATTCAGTATGGGCATTAAAGCCTTGTGTGTTGACCACTGATCTCCCACCGTTGCCTTTTTAGACATGCTGAGGAGGGCCTTGCTGTGCGCGGTGCTCGGGCTGCTGCGCGCCCAGCCCTTCCCCTGCCCGCAAGGCTGCAGGTGTTTCTTCCGGGACTCGGTGCAATGCTCTGGGGGCGACGTGGCGCGCCTCTCGGCGCTGGGCCTGCCCACCAACCTCACCCACGTCCTGCTCTTCCGAATGGGCCGCGGCGCCTTGCAGAACCACAGCTTCAGCGGCATGACCGTCCTGCAGCGCCTGATACTCTCGGACAGCCACATTTCCGCCATTGCCCCCGGCACCTTCGATGACCTGACAAAACTAAAAACCCTCAGGTTGTCGCGCAACAAAATCACTCATCTTCCAGGTGCGCTACTCGATAAGATGGTGCTCCTGGAACAGTTGTTTTTGGACCACAACGCGCTAAAGGGAATTGACCAAAACATGTTTCAGAAACTGGTTAACTTGCAGGAGCTCTTTTTGAACCAGAATCAACTCAATATTCTTCCTTCTCGTCTCTTCACAAATCTGGGGAACCTGAAAGTGTTGGATTTATCGGGAAACAACTTGACCCACCTGCCTTTTCTTGGGACACAGGCTAAGCTTGAGAAACTTGTGCTGCACTCGAACCAGCTAGCGTCTCTGGATTCGGGGCAGTTGAGCAGCCTGGGCTCCCTGATGGAGCTGCAGCTCCACAGAAATCACATCCGTTCCATCGCACCCGGAGCAGTCGACCGGCTCCAAGGCCTGCGTTCTTTGACTCTTTCCAGAAACCACCTTGAGTTTCTGCCCTCCGGGCTCTTTCTTCATTCGCACAATTTGACTCTGTTGACTCTGTTCGAGAACCCGCTGGAAGAGCTCCCAGGGGTGCTCTTCGGGGAGATGGCCGGCCTGCACGAGCTGTGGCTGAACGGCACCCGGCTGCGCACCCTGCCCGCCGCCGCCTTCCGCAACCTGAGCCACCTGCGCACGCTCGGGGTCACTCTGAGCCCGGGGCTGAGCGCGCTGCCCCCGGGCGCCTTCCAGGGCCTGGCGGAGCTCCGGGTGCTCGCCCTGCACTCCAACGGCCTGACCGCCCTCCCCGACGGCTTGCTGCGCGGCCTCGGCAGGCTGCGCCAGGTGTCGCTGCGCCGTAACAGGCTGCGGGCTCTGCCGCGCGCGCTCTTCTCCAACCTCAGCAGCCTGGAGAGGGTCCAGCTCGACCACAACCAGCTGGAGACCCTGCCTGGCGACGTGTTTGGGGGTCTGCCTCGGCTGACCGAGGTCCTGCTGGGACATAATCCCTGGCGCTGCGACTGTGGCCTGTGGCCATTCCTGGGGTGGCTGCGGCAGCACCTAGACCTCGTGGGCCGAGCTGAGCCCCCGCAGTGCGGCGGCCCGGGACAGCGTGCCGGCCTGCTGCTCTGGGCCCTGCCGGGGAGCGACCCCGAGTGCTCGGGCATCCGGGGCCCGTCTCCGCATCCTCCGGCGCACGTCTCCTCGGCAGCCCGCGGCCAGTCTGCCCCGGCGCCTAACAGCCCAGAGCCCTGGGCATGGGCGCACCTGGTGGCCACGGACAAACGTGAAGACCGTAGACTGTTCTGGGGTCTTTATTTTCTGCTTTTAGCCGCTCAGGCCATAATAACCGGGATCGTTGTGTTTGCTATGTTTAAAATCGGCCGACTCTTTCGAAAATTAATCAGAGAGAGAGAGCTCTTGTGTGAGTCAATAGGAAAACCTTGTAATTAATTAAAACGTGACCAGAGTATTGTCAGATGTGGCTTCGAGGAAACCAGACAGGCTGCTGCTGTTTTCCTCTTCCTCTTCTCCCCTCCCTTTCTTCCTTCTCTTCTTTCCCACTGCCACGCCTTCTCCTCCTTTCTCCCTCCTCCTCCTCCCTCTTTCTGCTCAGAGTGACCTTTACGTTTGTAGATTGTGATTGCTGGTCTATCCTGCTCTGCTGGAGGACCTCAGATTGTGTGTGTCCCATCCTCACCCAACAGTACCTGGCTTGGCGTGGGATGGAGAGAGGGCTCTTCGGTGTTGGCCGGGCCTGACTCCCGCACAGAGTGAGTATCCGGTCGCAGCATGTGAAATGAATGAATGGATAAAACGAACACACGTGTCCAAGTGAGGATGGCTTGGGGGGGGGGGTTGGGGAAGGGTTGATTGTTGTCTGTATCTATTTTATTTGAACAGTAGAACTCTTCTTATTTTTGCCCTGGCCCTGCTTTCTTCCCTTCACGTATCCCTGACCTGTGGGCTATCTGGGAGCTGTGGACTCCATTCATTTGGGAGTATTTCCGGGGTGGCCCCTGCTGTCATAGCTGAGACACAAAGAGAACACTGAGCCTTCCCTCCAAGCTCAGTTGTGCCCACATACCCCGGGAGCCTCCCGTGAGCTTCCACTTGCTTTATATCAGCAAAACATGTCATTTGGAAACTGAGTTGTTTTTCATTTCCTGGAACTTAATGCCACCTCATTTCGCAAGCATTTACAGAGCACCTAATATGTGACAGGTGTTCATGAATGTAATGATAAGCTTGGTTCTAGTTTATCTCGTAACACTCCACATTTATTCTTCCAATTGAAAACACTAAAACCTTTGTTGCTGTAACTGGATGTCTGTGCTTGTGAGAGGCAGTGGCTAAATTATGGACTCAAGAGTGGACAACTGTGGGTTCAATCCCAGCTTCACCACTTAGTAACTGCATAGGACTGTGGGCAGGACACCCACATACATTCTCTAAGTCTTGGTTTCCTCACTCTGAAAAGGGATAAAATAGTACCTGCCTCACAGAACTGTTGTGAGAAATAAAGCAAATGACTTAGCCCCATGTCCTATATATAGTACATGCTTAATAAATGTTAGGTATTAATATTATTCTTAAAGGATGAATGATTGTTGCTGGCATCATTATTTATAAAGAGCTTTGAGTTGATTTTTTGTCCGTATATAAGGGTAAGAGCAAATTTTCTTAAACTGGAGGTTACATTCAAATCAGTCTGTCTTCACCTGTGGGTGGTCTCAACCCAGGGTGGTCAGGCTTTGTGGTCACAGTCCAGAGCAATGGGTCCTCCCAACACCACCACGTGGACGTGGAGCAGAAAGCACTGGGTCCTGGCATTTGCAGATATACTTCTCCTTCAAGGCCAAGTTCAAATGCCTCCTCCTTGGTAAAACCTTCCCCACTTGCCCAGCATACTAAAGTGTTCCCTGCTGTGTCCTCCCCTATGGGAGCACTGGGCACACACACCCATTGGTCCTGGTCACCCTTCAGTCTAGGGTGTCACTCTAGAGTATCTATTTAATGTGCCTCCTGCACTGTAAGCTCCTTAACCAGACTTTGTCTCAACTATGCTTTAACTAGACATTGTTTCCATTGCCAAATTTTGAAATGATTTATAGCATAAAATCCAGACTTTTTTGATAGACTATCAAATTCTAATTCTAACCACTCCACTCTCAGGCAGCTACCTAGGTCTGTAAGCCTGTTTTTCCCCACCTGTAAGGTGAGGATAATAATGGTCTGTACATTGTTGCAAGGGAAAAATGAGATAATCCATGTCCAATAGTTAAGTCAGTAGCTGGTCCCTTGGGGCTCAATGGAAGTTAGCTGTTATGACAGCGCTTTCAGAACTCACTGTATTCTAAGGTTTCTCGGTGCCTTTGCACATGCTCACTCAATCAGCAAGTATTTGTTTAGTACCTGCTTTGTACCAGGCACTTTTCCAAGTGGAGGGATACAGCAGTGGATAAACAAGTACACTCTTCCACGGGGTTTACATTTTGTGTCTCCTCCAACGTTGACATCTCTCCTAAACCCCTGGCCATTACCTTAAAACATTCACAAAAGCATGTAGGACAACTTTGGACACCTCTGCCAGCTTTATAAAATCTTTGTACTTTGCTGCATTTGCTTCAGGTATTTTTTTTAACATAATCGAATATGACAGGTAATGTGGTCATGTTGAAGTCTCCTGTGTGTGTCTCTTCCCTCATCTCATTCCTCTCCTCTCCCTACAAGTAACCTACTTAAAAACTGGTGTTTTACATCCCTGCGTACATCTTATGCTCTTACTGCATGTAAGTGGAGGTAACGAACAAGTGGAAGTAATGCTTTGCAGGTTTTCAAGTTTTATATAAATGATGTTAATCTGCATACAGTGTTTTTAGACTTTTTTTCTGAGCTAAAATAACTTGTGAAATTTAGCCATGATGCATTTGGCTCTATTCATTTTAATAACTATACAATATTTGATTGAATGAATATACCATGACTTATCTGTTTTTTCATTGATGAACATTCATTCCTAGTGTTTTTTCTTTTCTTTTTATTCCTCATTACTCCACATTCTCCCCATCTTTTGATAATGTCAAAATTTTTAATTTTTGTCAATCTGATAGGTGTGAAATGGTATCTCCTTGTTTTATATTTCCCTGATAAGTAGTGATGTTGAATATTTTTAAATACTTGCTGAGCATTCAGATTTCTTCTGAGAATTATCTGTGCATATACATTGACTAATTTATAAATGGGGCATTTTATCTTTTTCTTATTGATTGGTAGAAATTCTTTATATATTCTAGACACTAATCTTCCTCAAGTTATATGTTTGCAATTATCTTTTTTCAGTTTGTGGCTGCTTCTTTCATTTTGCTTATGCTGTCTTTTGTTGAACGGAAGTTTTCCTTTTAATCTAGTCAAGTTTAGCAATATAACTATGGTTTGTGCTTTTAAAAAAATTTTCGTTTATGAAATTCTTCCTACTCTCAGGTCATAAAGGTAATCTCCTCTGTTTTCTTCTAAAAGTTTTACTTTTCACATTTAGGTCTTTCATCCACATGGAATTTATTTTTGTATACAGTGTGATATAGGGAACCAATTATATTTTTTCCAAATGTGTATCCTGTTGTCCCAGACCGTTTATTAAATAGTCCATTTTCTCCTCATGGATTGGAAATGCCACATCTGTCATTTGTCAAGTTTCCATAGATGAAGGGGTTGGTTTCTGGGTTCTGCAGCCTAAATCGTTGGTCTGTTTGTTTAGTCCCATATCATACTGACGGCCTTCATTATTGGAGCTTTAATACTTTTCAGTATGAAGTTACCTCTCCACCTTGTTCTATTCCTGGCCCTTCGCAATTCTAGCACATTTCAGGGTCAGTATGTCACGGTCCATTGAGAAACCCTGCTGGGATTTTGATAGAAATTGCAGTGAATTTATAAACCAATTCGGGGAAGAATTTGCATTTTTTATAATACTTAGTGTTCTTGCCAGTAAACATGTTCATCTTTCCATTCATTTAGGTCCTTTGTAATCTTTCAATGATGTTTCAGAATTTTTTTCATAAAAGTCTTGCCTGCATTTTGTTAGATTTATTCCTAGGTATCTGCCTCCTTGCTTGATTTGTTGTTGCTATTGTAGATGATATCTTTTTAAAAATTATAGACACGCTTGAAGCTCTGATTCAGGGGTGGGGGTAAGACAATATACGTAACCTAAACATTTGTACCCCAATAATATGCTGAAATAAAAAAAGAGAGTTAAATACCATGCAATCACTAAAAAAAAAATTATAGTTTCTAATTGTTTATTACCAGTATATCAGAATAGAATTTATTTTTACATCATTATCTTACATCTGGCAGTAATTCTAACAATTTGCTTCTTCCTATTAAAACTTTTATCTATTATTTATTTATTTTTCTATTTAAAAAAATCAAATCTGCACTGGCTAAAACCTCCACTGTAATGTTGAATAGAAATGGTGACAGTGAGCATCCTTAAAACCAGCTTGATTGCAAATGTTATGTTTCTAATGTCTCACCAATAAATGTGACATTTCTGTCCTAGTTTGCTAAGTGCCTTTTAAAATCTTGAGTACATATTAAATTTTTTATCAATTTTTGTTGTATCTGTTAAGATGCTTATATAGTTTTCTGTGTGTGTATGAGGTATCTATTGCTGCAAAACAAATAATACCCTAGATCTTGGTGGCTTAAAACAATGCATTTATTGTCTCATAGTTTCTGAGGGTCAGGAATTTGGAAGTGGCTTAGTTGAGTGGATCTGGCTCAGGGTCTCTTGTGAGGTTGTTGTCAAAATTTTGTCTGGGGCTCCGGTCGTCTTGACTGTGGCTGGAGGATCTCCTTCCACAATGTCTCACTCACACCATTGGCAGTCCCTCGCAGGCTCATGGCAGGAGGCCTCAGAACCCTGCCATGTGGACCTCTTCAGGGCTGCTTGAGTGTCCTCACAATTTGGCAGCTGGCTTCTCCCAGAGTGAGTGATTCAAGAAAGAGATTTCAAAGCAGAAGTCCACATCTTTTGTGGTCTAGCTTCAAAAATCATGTTTCATCATGTCCATAATGTCCTACTGGTTTTCACAGATCAGCCAATTCAATGTGGACGGGCACTACGCTAGAGTGTGAATGCCGGGAGGTGAGGATTGCTGGGAGTCATTTTGGAGTCTGGCTACCCCAGTATGTGTGAGTTGTGTGCGTGGTGTTTATTTTTAACTAGTGATTTAATTTTTTTTTCAGTGGTTATAGACCTATTCAATTTTCTATTCTCTCACTTTTGTTACGTTATATAGTTTTCAGGAAATTGTTCATTTTTTCTCTAAGTTTTCAAATTCATTAGCCCAACATTTTTCACAGTGTTGTTATTTTGCTTTAAATTCTCTCCTGTGTCTGTAGTTGTCCCTGTTTTTCATCTTTAATATTGTTTATATCCATCTTTATTTTTTTCTTGGTCTTGGAATTTTTTTTCTGTTCTACTAAGGTCAAACTTTGGGCTTTGTTGCACTTCTCTATTGTATCATTATTTTCTAGTTCATTCATTGTGAGCTTTTATCTTTATTATTTTCTTCTTCTATTGTTTTTGAGTCTATTTAGTTGGTTTTTGCTCATGACTTCTTAGGTCAGATACTTTGTTCATTAATTTTCTTATTTTCCTCTTTTTTAGATTATACATTTCCCCTAGGTACTGCTTTGGCAGTAGCTCCAAAGTTTTAATTATTTTTGGTATTTTTGTTAATGTTAATTCTCTGTTATTGTTCAGTTCTGTATTTTCTCATTTCTATTGATTTTTAAAAATTACAAATTATTTAGAAGTGTGCTTTTTATTTCAAATGCATTATTATTTTACCTTTCTATTATGATTTCTAACTCGATTGTGGTCTCTATGATTCCAATTCTTTGAACATTTTCAAGATTTGTTTTATGGCTTAGTACACATTTTGTAAATGTTCTATGTGTGCTTGAGAAAAGAATTTATATATTCTCTTCTAAATTGAGCTCAGGATATTATACATCCATTAGGTAAAGCTTGTTTAATTCTGTTGTTAAGGCTTCTGTAAATTTACTAATTTTTTGGTTTGCTTGTCAATTGCTGAGAAGAGTTTGGGAATTTGTCAATTTCTTATTATAATTTTATCAGTTATACACATTAATATATAAATAATATGTGTATTATATTGTTATTTAAACAGAATTTTAAAATTATTGTGTTTTCCTGGTGAATTTGACCTTTTATAATTATGTAGTGTCAGTTTTTGTCCCTGTAATGTTTTCTTTTTGAAGAAACATCTTTGTATGTGATTTTTTTTTGGTAGACACCCAGCTTTCTTTTGGTTAGCATCTCCATGGTATACATTTTTCCATTCTTTATTTTCACCTTTTATCTGTAGTTTTACATTAGGTGGAATTTTTTAAAATAACATATAGTTGTTTTTTTCTAAATTTTATTTAGCTAACATCCTTCTGTAATCATTGAAACTGATCTGTTCACATTTATTTTAGCTTACTGATACATTGTTACTATAAAGCTGTTTTGTGTTTTCTATTTTCCATTGTCTTTCTCTGCTATTTCTTCTCTCCTTTCATGCCCTTTGGTGAGTCAATAAAGGTTATATCATTCTCTCTCTTGTTCTTTTAATTCTTTTTAGTGGTTATCCTTTTAAAAAAAAAATGCCTACCTAATTATAAAACTTCTCAACAAATTTTTAAGTATTCAGTCTTTCTCTTCTCTTTTCAAATGTGACATAGATTTTACTATTTTAACTACCTGTCGAACACACAGACAATCATCCTCAGTGTCTTGTTATTTATCTTTTGGTTTGTCCTTTTAAATTTTGGTTTTAAAAATTCTTTTGTAGTTAAATTTAATTTACTGATGTTATATATTTCTGCTCATGTATTAGATTGAACCATCTGACATTCTGATGTTCAATCATTTTTGACCTAAAAAACAACAGTTTTATGTGATTCAACTTAAATTTCTGGCAACATGTGTCCTTTTTCCAGTGAGGGATTTGTAACTTGGGATTGTCACCTTTTGTCTTGTGCCGTCAACTATAGACAGTCTATTCATGTCTTGCTCTGTGAGTTGACATCAGTGTTCCTACTTGTCCCATGCACTCCTATCCCGTCCACCTCCCAATTTCTGCCAAGATTAGTCATTTTTGTAGTCTCTTATCATAATTAAAATTTTGGCGATTGTTGAAAAACTTGAAAATGAATAGAAAGTTGATGTTGTTTCCTGGTAAATACTGTTATACTGTAGTGTCATGTAGTCCACTGCCCTTGCGTTTCCCTGCCGGCACTTCCTTCATTTTTCTAGAATTCCAGAAACTACTCTGGGCCTCCTGCCCAGCTGTCTCCTGGGCTTCTCTTCACACTTTCCTGGGTTGCTTCCACTATTTCCTAAATTCCACGTCTTCATCTTTCTTGTTGACACTCTCATTTTATACCTACTTCGGAAAAGGCATACAGAGAGTGTTTCCTTTCCTGAGCCCTGGCCTGCAAATTTCTTTACTCCTTATTTTCTCATCCTTGATGGCTAGTTTAGCTGGGAAAAGAACTCTAAAATAAAAATACCATCCTGCACCCAGGTTGCTGGTGGGAATTTATTGTCATTATTAATAGGTGACCTCTTTTTTCTTTGTGGAAGTCTTTAGGATCTTCTCTAAGTCCTTTGTGTCCTGATTCAGTTTGGTGTGCCAGGGATTGCTCTTTATTTCAGCCACACAGGTGGGCACTTCCTGGGGCCTCTGGAGACTTGTGTCTGTAAGTTTTGTGAAATTCTTATTTTTTTGTCCTCTCTCATACTCCCTTTTTTTTTGTTTGTTTGTTTTTTGGTTTTTTTGGAGACAGGGTATTGCTCCATCTCCTAGGCTGGAGTGCAGTGGCATCATCATAGCTCACTGCAACCTCCATCTCCTGGGCTCAAGCGATCCTCCCACCGTGGCTCCCAAAGTGCTGGGATTACAGGCCTGAGCCACTGGGCCTGGCCTTTTGTCCTCTTTTTTAATCTTCCTATTGCTCTTCTCTTTTATCTTTCTTTTCTATTTTCTGGAAGGCTACTCAACACTGTCTTCCAACACTTAATTAAAAATTTTTATTTCTATAATTTATTGTATTTTTAATTTCTGAGATCATTGTTCTTTATTTTTTTTTAAATAGACTCTTATTCTTGTTTTATGGATGCAGTTTCTTTGTGGATTTTTCCTAAGATACTAGAGTTTAAAATTTTTGAGTTTTTGAAGTTCCTTTTTACTTTCTAAACTATATCTTCTTTCTCTGGGATTTCTTTGTTGTTGTTGTTGTTTACCAGCTTGTTTGTTTCTCTTAACTCCTTGGTTATTGGTTCATATTTTAAAAGTGGGGCAATAAAAATAACCGACTTGGGGAGCTTTTTGCAGAGGACCAGCAAGCTTCATTTTAGGGCTCTGGGGCAGCAAGCCGAGTGTGACACTGGGAACCTTTAACAAGCCAGTATGTTTGGAGAGGATTGTTTCCCTAGGACCTAGTAATTTCTTTAAATAACTCTTGTTTGTTTGTTTTCCTAGGGATGGAAGCAGAGGCGACTATTCCCTATACTGGCTTTCAAATAACTCCCTGGCTTTTGTTCCCACAGCTCACACCTGTCCTGCCTTGTGCCTGGGATAATCAGCCTTCAAGCCTCGCTGGGTCTGTTAAAAAGTTGGGATCTCTCTGCTCACACTGGCTGTGGCTCCCTCCTCCTCACCTACCACTCCTCCTACTGCTCTGTTCCATAATCGTGCTGAAATCTCCCTCTCCCATTCCCTGTGACGCTGTGGGTTGACACCGTTTCAATTCCTTTACCACCATCTAAGCGGGGTCCTTGGAGGGAGAGGAGATAACTGGGTTCGATCAATTTGCACGTTTAACTGAAGGTCCATCCATTTCTCATCCCCAAGGGAATAGAATTCTCCAGCTCTGGAATTTTTCTTGGCTTCTCCTGGGCAGAATGGGGTCTTCTTTGTCCTGGGTTCCTCTCCCCTCTCCCCGAGTGTTGTAACTGACTTCTCTGTAACCACTGCAGATCAGGCTGTGAATCTGCTGACACCGGAAGTGACTAGGTCTGTTTGGGGAGAAGTCAATCTGGGCTTCCCAGCTTTTAAAAATCACCATTACTATCGGGGCATACCAAAGACAGGGAGATTCCAGTGGCTGCACACACCCTCATTAGACACTGGAATGTTACAAGATGATTCCATCAATGTCATAAAGAGACAAACATTAATTGAATTCAGTGGCTGGGTCCAGAGTACTGGAGGCTGAGATGCCTGGGGGAAAAAACAATGAACAGCCTCTGCCTGGCGACACCCACATCCCCGCCTCCTTCCACCTCTCTGTGCATGCTTCCAGGTGCTTCCTGGCTTTTATTACCGCAGCACAGATGCTGATACTTCCAAGTCTAACCCTTGCGAGGGTTCTGTGTTCAGCTGCTGCCGCATTCAATGAAACTTTATTAAGCATCTAATACATAGCTGGCACCCTGAGATCAATTTTCCTAATCCTAACAACCATCCTGGGAGGTGGGTATTATCATCCCACTTTACAGACGAGAAAACTCAGGTCCAAACGGGGTAGTAAGCACGTAAGGTTATGATTGGCAGAGCTATCACATGAGCTCAAGTCTCTGGGCTTCTGGCCTAGAGCCATGCTGGGCACTGCCCCTCCTGCGGCTTCTCCCTGCACAGGCTGGGCCAGCTGCCCACCTTGGGGCCTGCTGGTCAGAGGGACGCAAGTGCCAGGAGGACACTCATGTTCGTGGTCATAGACCATCCTGACTTAGGGGTTCTAGTCCTTCCAGCCTGGGGAAGCTCCCTTTGAGCTGAACATTGTCTGTGGGGGTCTAGGCTGATGCCTAGAGGGAAAAGAAGAGGGAATAAAGAGAGGAATGTGGGCAAGGAGAGAGGTGGATGGGAGGGAAGGAAGTAAGGGAAAGGAGGTAGAAATACAAGTGCAGGCCATTGCAGGGACAGGCCACCGCGGACAGTCCTGCAGGCCCAGCCAGGACCCTGCAGGAGCCATCCAGAGCCCTCGGGAGGCATCCTGGTGTGGTGGGAACTGCAGGGTTGGTCTCAGCTCTGCCACTGACTCAGTTTCCCCATCCACACCAGGCTGTTATGAGGGCAAAAGAAGGTATGGATGTAAACCAGTGTGTTATAAACTGAAGAGCTCTTCAGCAGGGAGGGTTCCCATGTTCCTGGCATAGCAGAAGGACAGGGTGGTGTCTGCTCCATTGCCCCCACCCCCAGAGAGTGACCCAGAGCAGTCTTGCCTGGCACAAAAGAGACCCAGCAATGAGAAGGTTAACAGGGATGCAGGCCATCTTCTAGGCAAGCCTCTCCCATGTCATGGTCCTCCCTTCACAGGCCCCGCAGCCCAGAGCTCCCACCTTTTCCTCTTGACCTCCACTGCGGGGACGCCCTGAGGCTGCCAGAGCCCCAGCTTGCTCTTGGGAAGGAGACAGAGGGTCAGGCCTCCTCCTTAGCTCCAAACCCCTAGCAGTTTATGTTCCCAGTGTCATCCAGTGAAAAATGGAAAATGTCAGAATTTCTGTTTTCATCCCATCAAGATCAAGTTCAAATTCATCGTCAGTTCAAAATCTTTTCAGTTGATTTGCAGGACAGGAGGAGAGGAGAAGGCATCAGTGAAATCCTGCAGATCACTCAGCTTTGAGTATGGTATTGCTCTCTCAAGTCATTGGCCTGGCAACCTGCCCAGGTGCATCGCAAAGAACACAGTGTATCCAAGGATGAGCCTCCGGGAACCTCTTGACTATAGCTGACCCCCAGGCACCACGGCCCTCCCACTGTGTCCAACTAAAGTCACTCCTGGGCACTGAGATCTGTTTATATGTAGGAGGGTAGAGTCAGAGACTTGAAAATGACACTGCTAGCTTTGAAGGAGAAGGGGCTGTGAGCCAGGGAATGTGGGCAGCCTCTGGAAGCCAGAAAAGCAAGGAAAGAATCTTTCTCGGAACCCCGGCAGGAGCACAGCCCTGCTGACACTGTGATGCTGGCCCAGGGAAACCCGTTTTGGGTTTGTACTTGTTTATTACAGCAGGGACAGGCAGCGAACCTTCCCATTTTCATGTCTCGGTGACAGTTATAGCATCTGGCACGTTTTACTTCATTCTATATGTCCTGATTTCCCTTGGCATAAAAGCTGTGTATTAATTAGTTTCTCCCTCACGGTGCTGGCACAGGGCTTGGCCCGCAGTAGGAGCTCAGGGCAAAGGCTCTCCGGATGGCGGGATGTGTCCCATGTGAGCCAGCACCCAGAACCGGCCTGACGGAGTCACCTCCAACACGTGCTGTGCTGTTGGGGAGTTTCCTCTTTGGAGCCCACGGCTCTTAGGAGAGTTAAATATTCTTCTTTCTTATTAAGGTTTTGACAAATCAAGATATGCCACACATGCTTAATTATTCTGAGTCACAGATGCCCGTAAGTTTTCTCTCTCTGAGCAAGAGTGGCTTTCCTGCCTGGGTCTCTGAAGCCTGGCTCAGGGAGTGAAGGCGCCAGATACCAGCAAGGAGGTGGTCTGGATAAGCCACCGTCCTACGTCTCCAGAGGGAGGGGATTTGAGTACTGGCCTTTGATTGAAAGGTCCTGTTCCATCCTGGGAACCAGCTGATGAACGGAGAGAGTTCAATGGAGTGGAAAGTAACTAGGATGGAGCGTGGGGAGGGAGCAGCTTGGGGAAGGACTGGAGCCCAGCCCTGTGGAAACTGACTGAAAGAGCCAGGGGTGTTCAGCCTGCAAAAGAGAGCGTTTGGGTGGGTGCTTTGCTTAACCAGTTAAAGGGGTGGTACAAGAAAGAGGGAGGAGATTTATTCCTCGTGTTTCAAAGGATAAAATGAGGACCAATTGGTAGGAAATACTGGAGGGGCAGGGGTGAGATTTTGTCTGGGTCCAAGGAAGAACTTGGCCAGTGCTATCCAGGGTAGGAATGGGCCCCATCTGCACCATGAGCTGCCTCCTGGGGAAGGGTTCAGGCTGCGCCCAAGCAAACGTAAGACAGAGGAACGCCAATGTTTGTGGACACAGGTGTGAGGCTGGAAAATGCTCTTCATCTGTGCCAGTCACCCCTGCTCTGGGTTGATCTGGGTGGATATGGGTGTAACCTGCTGCTCAGGCATTGGTCACTCAAGATATTGGCCATGGCATCAAGTGGAAGGTCGATTCGCAGACATGTTGTTGGTTTGGGTGTCTCATGCCCTGGATCAGTCCACATCCTCAAACACACATGGAAAACCGGCCTTCCCAGTCACAGGCATTTTGCAGCTTGCTGTTTCCAGGGAAGGGGGCCTGTCACTGGCCCACAGCTGCCTCCTTGGTTTTATCTTCCCAGCTGTCTTCAGAAAAGCTCAATTACAGCTTTATACATAGTCCTTATGGCTTTGGCCCCTGCCAAACCGAGGGGGCCAAAGTGTGGGTCTGGTCCCCTCCCCAGGCTCCTTCCTCTGGACACAGCACCCCCCTCCCTGGGGCATCCCTCCAGGCTCTGGTCTTTCCCTCCTCCCTGCCCTTGACCTCAGCTCACTCTCTGGAGTCCCGTTCCTGTCCTAAGTGGCCACTGAAGGGCTCTGTGCGGTGACTCTCTCCCGAGAGGTTAGTAATGCCATGGTAGGTGACCGGTCCTCCATCAGTGGAGAAGGCAGGGACCCGACCGACCGATCAAATGGCCATATTCAGACTTCAGATACAGGATTAGAGAAAATGGGAGAAGTAGGGAGATGTTTCCAGATGCAAATCCCATCATGTGTGCAGCAGGGTTCAAATTGTTACTCTGCTACTGACGAGCTGTGTGACTTTGAGTGAACCTATCCTCACTTGGGGCCTTGGTGTCCCCATTTGTAGAGCGGAGCCTGGACCAGAGGGCTCTTCCATCCTGATGCTGCAGAACCCTAAGACCAGCTCCTGAATCGCAGTGCTCTTCTCATTCCTCCCGTTCCTTCTCTGTCCATCTACCTCTGTGCTTTCAAAGACACATCCCTGTCACCTATCTCTCCCCCTCAACAGGCTGCAGCTGAGTGGCTGCCCTGCTCACTCCCTCCTAACGCTCAAGCAGCTGCAGAAAGGGCTCTTTCCCAGAACAGGTGGAAAGTCCCCTTACAGGTGCCTGCCCAGCATCCCTGTCCCCCCATGCATCCCACTGCCCTCCCCACGCTTTGCAGAAGTGCGCCTGGCTGGCTGTTCTCATGGCCTCTGGGTGGAGGGGATCTGGGGAGGTCCTCTCACAGCCCCTGGTTCAGCCTGTGCTATGACTGGGCCCGAGGCTCCCTGTGAACTGGGAACACTACCTGTGTGCTCCACGGCAGGTACCTGCCAGCCCATTCCTGCCTGCACGGTTCTCTTTGTGGCATGTCCTCTGGCGCCTCAGCACAGAATCTCCCTTTTCCTAGTGCAATGACGAGAGGTCCTCTGGGGACCCTACTGTTAGCTGTGTGGGACGATGCACTCCTGGGACACTCACAGTGAGAATACTGATGAGAAAGTGCTTTGCAACCTGCAGAGCTCTGTGTGAGGAATGGCCACCTTCAGAAGGTCCCCTGAGAACCCACAGGACGCAGTGAGGCAGGCTCTCCCGGGACTCGGTCTCTCCCTGCAGCATTTAGGGATGCACATTAGATTGGCAGGTGCTTCCGTGTCTGGGGTCAGAGCTGTTGAGTTCAGGTGATCCCTGGAGGCCAGGGGGGAGGGGGAGGGGCAGGGAGGGGGTGGAGCCTTCGCTTTGCCCCTCACTGTGTGGCCCTGGGCAAGTGCTTCTCTCTGGACTCAGTTCCCTCAACTATAAAGCGAGAAGGTTCATTTCCATGCCATAGACACCCATGTGCCCCTACTGTGGCCTGGCTCTGTGAGCTAAAGGGTTAACTGCTTCTCTGGGACTCCTGGACCACTCAGCCCTTGGGTGGCCCCAAGGCTGAGGCAGTGTGGGCAGTCCAGTGACTGGATGTGGCCCCAATGGAGCAACTGTGGCCCCAATGGACGCCCCTGCTCGGGCTGCTCCCGGACCTCCCTTGCTTTGGGGAGAAGTGGGCTGACTCCCAGGGACCCATCCCCACCACAGGCGACATGCTTCCTGAGCACGTCGTCCTCCTGACTGGTCTGCCCAGTTGCCCTCTTAAACAGAGCCCAGCCCTTTGGGCTTGGTTTATAGACTGAGTTACAGGATGTCACTTAAACGCCCAGTTGGAAACCAATTTCTGCATCTTTCTTTCTTCCTGAGGAATTTCTGCTTTTTCTCAGATTAACCAAATGCTTCCCTTTTTTGGGCATTTAAAGACTCTCTCTTTTCAGGCAACTTGATTTCATAAGAAGAGGTCAACTCCAGCAGGGTGGGTCTGTATTTTGGTGGAAAGGGCAGGGTTGGCCTCTTGGCCACTTGATGTTTAAAAGCTCAGGTGAGAGGAATACTATTTAGGGAGAGATGCTAGAAAGAAACATGCGGTTCACCCACTCCTCCCAATAGCCTAAAATACGTCCCTCAAACAAGCCAGAGGTCAGAGAGCTGGGGCCCGGACCACACATCCAGGGCCCGCAGCAGAATTTGCTTCTTGTCCCGTGGTGACCCCCTCAGCTCATGTGGAGGGATGTTGTAAGAAACAGCCTTGTGGACCTCATGGCTCTGTCATTAGGGTACCTGCTGTTGGAGACGTTTAGACTAAGTGACAAAGCGTCCACAGTGCAAAGACGCTGAGGAGAAATGCTCATCTGGGCCATGCCTGGGGCTGCTCGCACCTCTCTTCAGCCACTCCCGGTATCTGGCAGCATACATGCATTGGGATTCCATTTCCTCATTGTCCCTAGGAAGCTTAGAGGCCAAAGTATGGCCCACTTTGGCAAGGTTCCCCTGCCGGTTCCTAGCTCTCTGCAGCCCACTTCCTCCTCCAGTTTGGCCTCTTCCTCAGCCACGAAATGCCAAGAGGCCCAAAGCCTCCACTCTCCGCCAGGCAGTTTCATGCGGGCCTGGGCTCCAGCTGCCCTCTGTATCACAATCGCCACTGGCTGCCTGGAACAGACTCACGTGGAACAGACTTGCTGCCGACACTGGCCTAGCGAAGCTGGGATGGCTCTGCTCCCGTGCCTGCGACTCACGCAGAGGCTGACCATCCAGGGCGGTGCAGTGACTCCAGAGGCTGCCCATGCCTTCACCATCTGTGGCCTGTGGCATTTGTCCCCACGGCTGTGGCACCTTCTACCTCATGTCTACATTTCAGGGGGGAGAAGAGAGAAGAGTAGGGCAAAACTGCATGCCAGCCAAGTCTACGCCTTTCAAAAAAATAAGTGGACATTTGTATCACCTAACATCCATATAGACAAGTGCATAAATCACGTGCTGCTGGATGAATGATCACAAAGTGAATTTTGAGGTGTTCACTTTTAGCCTTCACTTTTGTTCTTCTTCCTTCTTTTCTTCCCACTTTTAATTTATGCTATCTTGTTATGTTTTATTTGAGCTGCCTCAAATCCTTTCTGGAGTCTGGAGGGATAAGAATAAACACACAAATAGATGAACGGGCAGGTGGCTGGATCCTTAGTTCTCTGATGTGCCCAGGAAGCTGATCCAGCCAAAACCACCAGTCCTGAGGACCCCAGCTCCAACCCAGGCGTGCAGAAAGGCCTCCCAGGAGCGATGGGCTAGGTGGTCAGAGCAGGGTGAGCCCAGGGGGTCTCTCCTCCTCCTCACTTGTCTTGTGGGTGTCCATCCATCCTGCACCATCCTGCATCCATCATGAGCACCACCGTGACATTCCTGTCTTAAGACTCCTCTGCTGTAAGAAGCAAGGCTAAGTCATGTCCCTTAATTTGCCAGGAAGGAAATAGCAGATACTGGGGAAACCCAAGCCTGTCACTCCAAGGATTCAGGTGATGGCAGGGGAACCTAGGCTCTTTACTATCACTTAGCATTTGTTAAGCAGCTATCTGGACTGGGCAAATCAAGTACCATATTGGCAGATGTGGTGGGCAGTGTGACAAGAGGGTCTGAGATTAGTCAAGGGGGATGCAGATGTGAACCGTGAACAAGTTTTACCTGACTGTCCCCCTCCTTTCTTTCCTCTCTCCCTTCCTTCCTTCTTCTCCTTCTTTACCAGATGAGATGGGGTAAAAAGATAGGACTTTTTTATAGACTAACAGGCTGTCATAGTGGTTATCTCGTGCCATGTCCCCACTTTATGGATGGGAAAACTGATACCCAGAGGGAGAAGTGACTTGCTAAGGTCCGTGTTCTGGGTCTCCAGTTTTCCTTGTCTTTCTTGGACCTGTTTATCTGGCCATTGGTATTTTTCTCTTCCTTTTGGATTGCTCACTGAGAGGAGTTCGGGATGGGGGAGTGATGAGGAAGGCAAGTTTCTCATCGAGGGGGGCAGGGTGGGGAATGGGGCTCCTGGATGGAGCCCACGTGCCCTGAGTTCAGCGCAAACTTCAGTCATGTAGGGCATTCAGAACAGACCTGTTCATTCATGTAATAATTAAGGAAAACACAGCAGCTCCCATCCCGACCTTTAATTAGGTGTGGTGACGCGCTGGGAGCTGCTCCAGCCGTGAGGACTACTAAGTTGTTAGCTTAATCATTTCAAAGGCTGCTCTGTTTTATTGTGGCATAAAATTTGGAAGTCTCATATTAAAATGTACAATTAAATGTGACTTGAATAAATTGCTTTAGGCCAAAGAGAACTTTTCCCTTCTTCCTGCTGCCAGCCCTGTCCCCTCACCGCCCCCATCTGTTAACTGTCTGCTTCCAAACTCCCTGAATCCCTCAAGAAAAAGGAATGGGAGGGTTCTTTGAAAAAAATAATGCTTTAGAAGACATTTGGGGAGGCCGAGGCAGGTGGATTGCTCAATGTCAGGAGTTCAAAACCAGCCTGAACAAGAGCAAGACCCCATCTCTACTACAAATAGAAATTAATTGACCAACTAAAAATATATAGAAAAAATTAGCCGGGCATGGTGGCTCATGTCTGTAGTCCCAGCTACTCAGGAGGCTGAGGCAGGAGGATTGCTTGAGCCCAGGAGTTGGAGGTTGCTGTGAGGTAGGCTGATGCCACGGCACTCTAGCCTGGGCAACAGAGTGAGACTCTGTCTCAACAACAACAACAACAAAAAGACATTTGGCAATATTGCCAGTGTCCTTGAGGCTAGTGGGACAGGAAGGCAGCCTCTCAGGTGGGTCCAGGTGGGTCCAGGTGGGCTGGTCCTGTGATAAAGTAAAGGAGACCACCGCCACTGCCTGGCTACCGCCACTCCCACCACCACCCACCGCCACCCTTGCTGAAGCCCCGTCACCTATGGAGAACAGTCCAAGTTGCTCTGCCAGCACACAGGGGCCTCCTAATCCAGCTGTCACTTCCCCCACCAGTTTCCCTTTTCTGCTTTCAGGCCTTTGCTCCCCCTGCTCTGCCTATGAAACGCCCACACACCCCACCCCTGCAGCCCTTTCCGAATCCCATTCAGCCTCCAAGCTCTGTGTCTGTGTCCCCTCTTCCCCCACGACTTCCTTGATTGATCCTGGCTGGACTGATCTTTCCCATCTCTGTCTCTTCAGCGCACGTTGCTCCCGTGAGGGCATCGCTGGTTTTGCTTTACGTTCCTTGCTTAAGCATCTCAGTCCCTGGGCCTGGGCTCTGGGGGACAGGGCTGAAGCTCGTTCCAGCTTGTCTCTGCAGACCCCCAGCAGCGTGCCTGCCTGGAGCCCAGCTGATGGCCACCAAGGTTCACGGGGACTTTTGTTCATCTAGCCTGTAGGTCCAGTCGGTCCCTAGGATCCTACCAGCATGACCCGCCCGGCAAAGGAACAGGACACTATGGGCTAATTCCA
This sequence comes from Lepilemur ruficaudatus, assembly GCA_963574885.1. NCBI lineage: Eukaryota > Metazoa > Chordata > Mammalia > Primates > Lepilemuridae > Lepilemur > Lepilemur ruficaudatus. The sequence goes on from CAUYRT010097686.1 coordinate 21,169, forward strand.
GGCCAATTCCAGAAGGTTCCTCTTGAGAGACACTGCAGGGCCCATCATGGAGGATGAGGCTTTTAAACTAGAGAGAATTCAAGGAATGTGTTCTCCGTTACAAAAATCATCAAGTCAGCTAAAAAATGTGAAATAAATTTAAAAGCCGAAATTATAAAGGAAGGAAAGATGGCTTGTATTTCCGTCACCTAGAAACAGGCTTCCTTGAAGCTCAGCCTACGCCTGCTGGACGAGGGGCGCTGAGTTCAGCCCAGAGCAGAGGGGCAGCTCTGCCACCTGTCCATGTCCACACTGAAGCAGGGACTGGCTTTGTGTGGTCTTCGTGTTTTTATAGTCTTTTCAGAAAGGACACATTTTTAATTTCATGGAATAACCTTTCACCAGTAAGATGGTGGTCCTCCAAGCTCTTCAGCAAAATTTCATCTGAGAGATTGCTTTTTATGTCTGGGTGTGGTAAAATATATGCAATATAAAATTTACCAATATTTATTGTGGCAGAATACACATAAAATTTACTATTTTAACCATTTTTAAGTGTACAGTTTGGTGGCATTAGTACATTCGTATTGTTTTTTGCAACCGTTACCACCATCCATCCCCCCAATTTTTTTTTTTTTTTTAAAGACAGAGTCTTGCTCTGTCTAAAACGTAGAGTGCAGTGGTATCACCACAGCTCACTGCAACCTCCAACTCCTGGGCTCAAGCGATCCTCCTCCCTCAGCCTCCTGAGTAGCTGGGACTACGGGCACGAACCACCACACCTGGCTAATTTTTTCTATTTTTGGTAGAGATGGGGTCTTGCTGTTGTTCAGGCTGGTCTTGAACTCCTAAAGTGATTTTCTCGCCTTGGCCCTCCCAGAGTGCTAGGATTACAGGTGTGAGCCACCACGCCCGGCCTCCCAAAACTTTTGTATCTCCCCAAACTGAAACTCCGTACCCATTAAATACCAACTCCCCATCTCTTCTCTCCTCCAGCCCCTGGCAGCCACCAGTCTACTTTCTGTCTCTGTGAACTTGACTATTCTAGGTACTTCACATAAATGGAATCATACAGTGTTTGTCCTTTTGCGACTGGTTTACTTCACTTAGCATAATGTCTTCAAGAATTTTCTTCCTTTATAAAGTTGAATAATATTCCATTGTATCCTCCACAATTTGTTTACCCATCAGTCTGTCAATGAACTTGGGTTGCTTCCTCCTTTTGGCTACTGTGAATAATGCTGCAGTGAACATGGGTATGCAAATATCTGTTTGAGCCCCTGCTTTGAATTCTTTTAAGTACATACTCAGAAGTGAAATTGCTGCATCATATGGCAATTTTATGTTTAACTTTTTGAGGAAATGCCGTACTGTTTTCCATAGTGGCTGCACCATTTTACATTCCCAACAGTACACAAGGGTTCCAATGCCTCCACATCCTTGCTAATACATGTTATTTGCTGTTTTTTCGATAGTCGCATCCTAATGGGTGTGAGGCGGTATCTTGTTGTGGTTGTAGTTTGCGTTTCCCTGATGATTAGTGATGTTGAGCATCTTTCCATGTGTTCTTGGCCATTTGTACGTCCTCTTTGGAGAAATGTCAGTTCAGATCCTTTGCCCATTTTTAACCAGTTTGTTTGTTTGAAGGTTGCTTTCTCACGTGTAGAACACTCTCCACCCACTGCTCCCAGGCGTGACACTCTGACCAAGCAGCCTCCTCGGCACACTCATGACTGAACATATCATCGTCATCAGGAGCGGATGCCGGGGACCGAGAGCAATCTTATGCAACTTGCCTTTGGAGAAACACCACTAATAACCAGGTATGGATGGAGATGAGTCTGGGAGTTGTCACTGAGGATTTTAAGAAGGTGACTGTCTGCTTGTTTGTCCCACTGCTATTATTCTATATATTTTTAGTGTTTCTGGCTTCATTCTTCCCGCATGAGGATGGTGCATAATACTTTATAGAGACGAGATTTTTCCCCTTTGGACAAGTAGGAATAAAGTTGTTTCCTCAAACACTGCCTTTTCCCTGCTTACTAAAGCGACACTCCTGTAAGAAGGACACTCCCACTTGCTGGGCACCTACTGCGATTAGCCCTGAGTGGGCATTTCACACGTGGTTTCCTCATCAGTCAAGTGCAGCAAGTTGTTATCTGAGTTCACACATGGGGACAGGGAGGTCAGGGAGGCAGGTCAGGACTGGCCAGGCTGGGATTTGGAAAACACCCCGCCGGCAGCCTGAGCTCTTCTGCGACAGGGAGCACTTCTGTTCCTGGCTCAAGGAAACAGCTGTCGAAGCAAGGGGGTGCCAAGGGAACTGGTGAAGGCCCAGGCACCTGGTGAGGAAGGTGACCCCCAGGGGCAGAAGCGTTGCAAGGCCTCCTTCTGTGCTAGCAAGTGCTGACCAGAAATAACACCGACTGCCTTATGCCCAGTGGCTCCCAAAGAAATGTGGAAGACCTGGGCTGGGCCTGCTATCTTTTAAACTTTAGATTCAAAAATACAAGTGATGGGTCTCTGGATGGCCCATGTTCGAGGACAGAACCAAATCCTAGTCCTGTGAAGAAGAGGCCTGGGAGGCTCCAGATGGGACAGAGGAGTTTCATTCATTAATCTCTACAGTCCTTAAATGTCGCTTCACTGCTACTGTTCCCTGTTCCCCCTCCAGGTAAAGAAGACTCCCTTGACATGGTTTCTGGGGACCATACCTGAGCGCTACATGGGCGTTGGGAGTCTGTTTCAGGAAGCAAATAGCATTCACTCTGTCTCTTCTACCCTAGGCATTTCCACTCTGTCTATGAACATGTTTAATTCTCTGACATTTTGCAAAATCCCTGTGTGCTGTGAAGCTACTCTGTATGATACTATAATGGTAGATACACGTCATTACACATGTGCCCAAACCCACAGAACGTACAACACCAGGAGTGAGCCTTGCTGCAAGCCATGGACTCTGAGTGGCCATGGTGTGTCCATGTAGGGCCATCGGCCATAACAAAGGCACATGCGGGTGGAGATGATGATAATGGGGAGGCTGTGCATGTGTGGGGCAGAGGGAATACGGGACATCTCTGTACCTTTCACTCAATTTTGTTGCAAACCTAAAACTGCTCTACAAAATAAAGTCTATTGAAAAAGAAGAAAAATAGCTAGGTGTGGTGGCTCACGTCTGTAATCCTAGCACTCTGGGAGGCCAAGGTAGGAGGATCCCCTGAGCTCAGAAGTTCAAGACCAGCCTGAGCAAGAGTGAGACCCCGTATTTTTAGCAGGGTGTGTTGGCATGCGCCTGTAGTCCCAGCTACTTGGGAGGCAGAGGCAGGAGAATCACTTGAGCCCAGGAGTTTGAGGTTGCAGTGAGCACTCTACTTGGCGCGACAGAGTGAGACTCTGTCTCAAAAAAAAAAGAAAAAAATCCCAGTGTCCCCTCCAGGACTGCCCTTTGCTCCAATCTTGCCTCTGGGACTCTGCCTCCTACACCTGCTCCTGTCACTGCCCTCTACACCACCGACATGTCCGTCCCAAGGGCTTCTTGAGGCCCTAGGGACCTCAGTAATATTGGGAGACCCTGGGGCTGCCTTTCTTAATCCTCTTCTTACCTCATTCTGCACCCAGACTCTTTGAGCATCTGATGAAAGTGATGAGCTGTCACCCCAGAAAAGTACACATCCATGGCACATTTACACGTCCTTTGATGCACATTTTCAGGGACTGCATGGGCTGCATTTCCCTGTCAGGCCTTTAGGTTTGGGGAGTCTGTTTTGGGGTGGGGTTGGTGGACTCCAGATGGAGCATGATTTCTGGACAATCTCTCCCTTCTCCATGGCTTCTTATGTCTCGGTCCCCAGCCAAGACCTTCCCCTGAGCTCAGACCTGGATTTGAGACTCCACTGGACAGTCCATATTGTGGTCCCACTGCCCTCAAACTCAGCCTGTCCAAAAGAGGTCTGCCATCCTGCCCACACCTCCCCTTCCCCTGTGTTCTCTAATGGTGCCAACCACCTGCTCAGTTACCCAGGATGAAAGCCTGGCAATTTGCCTTCACGATTTTTTCTCTTTTATCACCTGTGGCATGGATGGCCGATGGCCCTCCAGGAGCTGCTTACCTCTCCTTCCACCATTATTAGAGTTTTAATTTTGTACATGGTGCTCGAGACATTTCCCTTGCAGGTAGGGGCAACCACATGACTAAGTTCTGGCCAGTGGAATATGAGTGGAAGTGATGCTTGCAGCTTCTAGGTCCTTCCCTTCATGCCATTAAAAGGAAGGACTGAGCCCTTCGCTTCCTCCGTATGCCTTTGCTTTGGCTGGAGTAGGAATGTGAAGGCTGGATTTAGAGCAGCCACTTTGGACCATGAGGTGGCAACCATGGATTGAAGATGGCAGAACAATTACATAGATGGGGTCTCAGTCCCTGATACAGTCAAGCCACTATTCTGGCTCTAGATGGGAAATAAACATCCACTTTGTTTAAGCTCTTGCTGTTTTTGGCTCGCTTTGTTACGGTAGCCTAAGCCATATCTGGCAGCCTCACTGCATCACCCTGCTTACCACTGTAACCAACCCATCACCACAGCTTCTAACTCACTCCTTCTATAACCTGCTGATTCAGTCTCCTCTCTCCATCTGTCCTGTCTTGCTTGGGTTTTCATCCTCTCCCATCTCTATGTGTTTTGCTATAATTTTTTAAAATCAGGTCTCCCTGTTCCTATTCTCTCTAGGAACCCACCCCTTATACTGATGCCAAAACTTTCTATCCCCGATACCAGTGTTTCTCCCCCTTGGCATCATTGACACTTCAGACCAGATCATTCTCTGTCGTGGAGGACTGTCTTGTGTGCTGCAGGGTGTTTAGCAGGAACCAAACATGTCCAGACATTGCCAAACATTTTTTTTTGTTGTTGTTCTGAGAGGGGGTCAAAATCACCCTAGTTGAAAACCACTGCTCTGCACTGATCTTTCTGTCTCTCCCTGCTGCTGAACCCTTCTGTGGCATTCCTGGGCTGGCAGAGTGAGTCCCATTGGTGAGACCCTTCATAGATAGGGTCTTGCATTCGTCCCAGGACGGTGTTTGCACTTCTTTTGCACATGCACCCAGCTCTGTGGTACTTTGCATGATTTGCCACATGCCGCGCATCTCATGGTCATTTCATTCCTTTGTGCCTTTGCAAGTGTCGTTTGTTTCCAGAATGCCCAAGTGCCTCCATGTCCTACAGGCTTAGTTCAAGTGTCATCTCCTTGGGGATGTCTTCCTTCCGTGGCCCAGGCAGTCTCTGTGGCTCGCTTGTGTGTTCCCATCCCCACACACCTTCCACTTGAACGTGACCGTGTGCGTTTGAGTTGACTTCTGCGTGCCTGCACCTGCTCAGAGCCTGCCTCTTGCTGCGTGCTCGGTGTGTCTCCCTGGTGACTCGTCAGGACAGTCGAGGGCAGGGCCTGGTGTGGTGTGTCCGGGTGAGGAGGGGAGAAGGCTTGGGGATGGGTGACCTGCTCACGGCCCCCTGGAGTGAAGGAGAGCCTGCTGGAGAGGGCCCCAGGAGGCAGGGGCTTAATAGAAGGAAAGACATAAGACAGCTTAATAGAAGGAAAGACATAAGAAAATAGAACTTTATTTTTATATTTCAAAATAGTTGTTCTAATTACCTATCAGACATAATTCAGGAATGCATGTTTACGTAAATGAAACATAAAACAACACATAGTTATAAAAACATCCTTGTTTATCACTGCTCCCTCCCCGCACTACTGGGGCGGTTTTGTGTGTATCCCTCTAGATATTTTTCTATGCATTCATATACAGACAAAAACACACACACACACACACACACTGTATAGCTAGAGGAAATTTTCTCTTTCCTCACTGTTCTTTCCTGTTCCTCCCCAGCTGTGTTGGAGAAAGTTTTTGATAAAACAGAGCACATCTGCAGAGATTTGAGGTGGCGGAACATTCCATCTCAGTCCTTTTATGAGAGGTGGCCCCATGAGCAAAAAGGATGTCTGTTGGTCTTTGAGATTCACTGCTCTGAGGAACAACCTAAAATTCCTCCTTCAGAGGACAGCCAGGGAATGAGTGCCACTTAGGACCTCGGGGCCTTCTCTTTTTCCAAGACAGGCCACTGAGGGGAGAGCAGATGGGGGAGGCCTGGGCAGGAGCAGGTGGAAGGGAGCCAGGCAGAGTGACAGGCCCGACACCCATCCCAGCCCGGCCCTGGGGGCGCTGCAGGCCATTCAGTGGGAACACTGACATTTTGTACCATCTTCTGGCTTTTTGTGTGATCATGATTGACAAATAGTAAGACTGTTTTCCTCACTGTTTCCCCTATGTTGAGGTACAGCTGAGGAGTTATATATTTAGTCTTTTTTTCCCAAAGCCAGTAAGTTCAATCATATTACATGTATTACTCTGTGATTTGCTCTTTTTGCTTAATACATCTGACACGTTATTCTTCTTCAGCAAATAAAGATGAATCTCATTTTGTGAAATTGGCTGTTTGGTTTGGATTTTTGTGCTGTGTGTAATCAATGTCTCAGGGACGGACATTTAAGCTGCCCTCAGTGACCTGTTGTTACAAGCAGCTCGGCCCCGCGCATTCGCTCCCGATCATGTGTTTGTGCACATGCGCTGTCTTGCCTGCCCAGGCGGCCCCCGTCTTTTTTATCTTGCCACTCCACCAGGGGACTTCTTGGGGAGGTAATGACCTCCTCACCCCTGAGGTGGACTAAGTGGGGCCCATAGCTCCATCTATTGAGGGTGCCGGGGATGGGCTCCCCCACGGAGGGGAGGCTGGACCCCACGACCCCCAGTTCCCTGGATTCTATGTTATTAACTAGGATAGAGACACGTGCATGGGTGGGAGGGATGGGAGTCCCCCTGAGGCAACGCTGGCCCTTCTGGTTCTCCCAGAGGGGCAGGAAGTGAACCCTGAGGTGACAGGGCCTGTGGGTAGTAAATCATGCTCTTACTTACACCAATAATAGTGAAATTATTCACTTCTGGGGATGGCCTGGGTGCTGTTTGCTTTCTCTGTAGGAAGGAGTGTGCTTCCCCATAAAGGGAAGCCTCGATGTGTGGAAACACACAGGTCCTGCGGCTATATCTCTGTGGCACCCTCAATCGAACTGGTCCCCCAGGTCCCTTCATGACCTGGTTACTGTATTGGAATCCCCATACTGTCAGAAGGGCCAGAGAGGACCCTCCGTGACACCTGGAACCCGCCATACTCCACCTCCTACAGCGTGGCTGTCACTGTGCCTCTCCCCCCGCCCCAGCACCTCTGGTGGCTGCTCCTGCCTGCAGAGGACACCACAGTCCCCAGGGCGGCACCCCAGCCCTGCTCAGGGGGCTTCAGCCGAACGCTCCTTCTTGCTCTGACTTGGTTTCCTTAACCCAATCGCCCCACATTTCCAGATCCTGCTCATCTTTTAAGGCCATCCTCTATGTGCAAACCCAAGCCCACTGCTTTAAATACTCCCATATTTTCAACCTCACCCTGAGCAAGGTTCTGTCAGTGACCTCTTACAATCCCTGCTCTGCACCAGTGTGAACACAGCCATGCTTCAGTCCGCAGTAGCTATGTGTGTCTGCACACACAATCCCATGGTGGTGCCAACAGCATGGAATCCACAGACTGGGATTTGAATCTTGGCTCTGTCACTCAGCATGTGGCCTCAGAAATTAGTTAACTGATCTGGGCCTCAGTTTTTTTATCTGTAAAATGAGGATAATTACTGCCACTCACAGGATTGTTTGGCAGATCAGTTTTCAGCCGTGTGTGAGAGTGTGTGTGTGTGTGTGTGTGTGTGTGTGTGTGTTGATCCCCCTGGGACATTTTTGTTTGTTACAACTTGGGGTGGGGGATGCTGCTGGCATCTGGAGGGTAGAGGTGAGGGATGCTGCTAAACACCCCACAATACATAGGACAGCTCCCCACAACAAAGCACAATCTGGCCCCCAGTGTCATAGTGGTGAGGTTGAGAAACCTGTTATGGATGAAATAATGTATAAATGTAATAAGGTACCCAAGGTCTCTGGCTCACAGTGGGTACTTCTGGAATGTCTATGCTTAAATGTACCTATGTTGTCCACAACTCCCAGCACAGTGCCAACACAGAGAAGCTGGGTGTTAAGATTAGGGAGGAAGGAAGAAGGGAAAGAGGGGATATTCTTATTCTTGCAGATTCCATGGAAAGTTAAAGACCCTGATTTTGGGATGTGGAGGGACTAGGGTAGTAGGAGGGATGGTGTTCTCCACATGGACTGTTACCTGGAAGGGAGGCTGGGGGTCGAAACTTCAAGCAGTGCCTGCTGTCCTTGGGCTCCTGTCATTTCATGGATAGGAAACTTTGTTTTTGGCTCTGAATCATGGAGCCATGGTGAGGAGGAATGCGGCATGATTCAGGCTGCAGGGCCTGACCACGGCAAGCCACCCCAACGACTATTTCAGTAATGACACTACGCACTTTTATGTCTTCCTTTCATCGCAGATCTCAAAGCACAGTGCAAGCATTAATTAAGGCTCTTGGCACTCCACTAGGCATTGGGCGTAAATATCACTCTCCCCACTTGGCTGAGAAGGTAATCTGAGCCAGGGAAGGGCCGGTGGCTCCGCCCAGAGCAGCTCATGCCTTGTTGAGGCTCTGTCTTGGAGGGCAAGCTGGGGTTTGGCAGCCACTCCACCTTGCAGCTATGATTTCCGTATCCTCTTCCCAGGCCCTCTTGGTGGGACCACTGTGATAGGGAGCAGGAAGCGGCTGCACGGTGTGGGCTGTGATGCAGGGGTTAAGGGCATAGGGGAGGAGCTCCTTGTTCCCAAATATGCCCTTGACTGCCCTTCATCAGGCCACAGACAGGCAGGCACCTCTGGGAGCTGCAGGAAGGGCACAGACCTTAGGGGTAGAAGGAAATAGAAAAAACACTGTTTTTAGGAGGGTCACAGTGGGATAATTTTATTTTTCCTTGGAATTTAAAGTAAATGCTTTTTCCAAAATGTTAACAACAGGTGAATTGGGTTAAGCATATGAGTTGCATTATTCTTGCAGATTTTATGTAAATTAAAAACATTTCCAAATAAAAAGTTTAAAATAAGAAAGAAAGAGAAGAAGGAATGCATTTTCTAGAGCCACAGACAGAAGCACTTATGAATACTCCTGGGAGCAGGGAAGTGATAACCTCTGAATCTTCCCAGCTCCCCGTGGTCCCTGTCCCGCTGAGCAGCAGGGGTCTGAAGTCACTGGGCGAGGGGTTGCAGTGGTGACCTCCCCTGCCCAGAGCCACAGTGGCCAGTGCAGCCGGCGAATCCAAAAGAAACATTGAGGGAAAGAAGACAAGGGGAAAATGTGATCTTGTTTTAAAAATGTGGTAGAAGAAAACCCCTTCCACTCAGGAACGCAGGCAGTGCGTCCCTTGGCGGGGCGTCCTGGACGTGGGGCGCTGCCCTGTGGCCTGCAGTCCGCCTCCCCGCGCTGACACTGCCCCTGGGTGACTCACACCCGGGATCGTTTAAATACCGGGCCGCCCGCGGAGCAGCACTCATGCTGCAGCCTTGAGCCGGCTGGTCCTCCTCTCGGGCTCCCTCTTTCCGCGGGCGCGGAGCTGCCGGTAAGTGGGTGAGCAGCCCTCCCTCCTCCGCCAGCCGCCCCCGCCTTTTCTGCTGACCTCGCTCCCCTGGAAGAAAGTCCAGAAGGCGCAGGGCTGGCGGGGTGCCTGCGGTGCTCTCGGGACAGGGCCAGGTAGAGCCTGTGCTGAAGGGGTGCTGGTGTCCCCCGACTGCCCGGGCTGGGGGACCGCCAGCCCCTCCGGGGACTCCTGGCCAGCCTCTTGCGCCCCTGCCCTTCACATGCGGTGATGTCAACCTGGGGCACTGAGATGCTGGAGACCCGAAAGATAGGCTGAAAGTTGACTGCGTTATCACACCCCTGCTCACCTGGTTTACCTCTCTCTGGGTACCAGATCTCAGGCGGGGAGAGTTTCCGTTTTAAACATTCAGATTATTGGAGCCTGTGTCCTCTTTGCCTGCGCTGCCTGTGGTGGCCGCCAGTGGCCTGCCCTACATCTGGGTCTGTCCAGGACCAAGCTGGACCTTCCTTCATGGGGTTTTTTCAGGCCAGAGATCCTGTCCTCTTTGCACAGCCGTATAATTGCTACGGACTTGACTTCAGCAGATGTGCTGGCCCCTGCCTTGCAGTTCCAATTTGGACTTGGGCTCAGAATTGTTTGGTTTCTAACTTTGCATATGGCTTAGGCGACCCCTTGCTGGCAGCTTCCCCCATTGCCCACTTGGAGTGATGGTCTCGGTGGAGGCTGACGGCTTTGGGTAGGGAGTCAGGGCTGGAGACGGTTTGTGCTGAGGGGTGGTGTGCATTTAAAGTCATTACTCTTGGACCTTTACCCGTGTCTCTGCTCGGACGTACAGCCAGGACTCAGGGCCAAGACACTAACTGTGGAAAATCAGAACTTTCTGGACCCTCCCACCAGTGCCAAAGCACGAGAGCCATTCTACCTCCAGGGCCAAGGGTGTTACCACAGGGCAGCTGCCATCTCTCTGGGATGACACGTGCTCAGATGGAAGGTGCCGGGTGCCACCTGCCACGCGTCACCTTCTCCTTTAGGGTTATCTGGGATTATGTTGCCTTATCTCAGGCAGCTCTCAAATGTGCTGGTGCCACTGGCTCCGTAATTGAGAAATTGCACGGCTGTCGCTTCTTTTCCTCTGCATCGATTGAACATCTGGGGTAAATTCAGGGCCAGACAGCCCAATTTGCCTGTGGTCTTGAGTCAGCCGGGCGGGCTCAGCAGTGATGAGGCAGGCATGTGAGAGGGGGTGCGGCAAGGCCGGGGGAATGTTCTTGATAGACCCCGCAGAAAGGTAGGGCACGGGGGGTGTCTCTCCAGGGCTGGGGGATACTACCTTTGCTTGCTCAGTAAGAGAGGGGGTGGTAAGGAAAGGGTGGGAGTAGATCCGGACGTGGAGAATTGAGGAGAGATGGGAGAGAAGCTGCCCTGCCTTGGGCCTGCCAGTAAACAGGCTGTGACTGCACATGGCAATTTGCTGCCCTAAATGCTGACCACGAAAGAGCGGCTGCAGCTTCAGGTTTCATTTGCTCTCTTGGGTTGGGGACACAGAATTTAGAGATTGTTTTAATCGGGGACAGAGCTATTTCTGTCTGATTTGGGCCCCAGAGCTAGCCGGAGAAGGGGGCTGTTCGTAGACCATGGCTTCTCCCGTAAAAGCCCCTTTTGGGAGGGTCCCTCTGTTCTGCTGGGCAGTTGGCATCTGCCGCTGTGCTTGCCTGGCTAATGACAGTCCTGCTCTGGCCTCTGCAGGAAGCCAAGTTCTACCACCCAACCCTGGGAGGGTCATCCACAGAGAGGCTGGAAAGGGGTCGCGTTTTCTTACTCATTTTCTCCTCAAAAATAATGAACAGCATTTTGGCTTTGAACAGCCATGAGAGATGAGGGTCATCACCTTAGCAAGGGAGAGGGTGAGGATGTGGCCAGCCTTGCCGTGGGGCTCGAGGATGCTTTGTGTTTGGGATGGAGTGTTCCGAAATCAGGGACCTGTGAATGGGGCTGTGTTGTTGAGATTACTGGGCTCAACCCCTTGGTGACCCCTTCTGTCCCTTCCTTCCACTCCTCCAGGCCACTCAGGTGAAACTGAACAAACTGGCAAGCATCACAGCAGCCTTAAAGAAGAAAATCCCTGAAACCGTGCTGCCTGGGAGATGGGAGGGGCTCTTGGCTTTGGTGCCAGGGCTGGGCAGGTGGAGGGTAGATTGTATATGTGCCTCAGGTCATTGTGAGACGGAGGGAGCAAAGCCCCCTCCTCCCACCTCCCAGGCACTGCCAGGCACGTAGTTGACAATGTACTGAAGCACCAAGCTCTATGGTTAGGGGCCCTGAATGGGTGTTAGGAGTCTCCAACTGACTGTGTGATCTTGGGCAAGTCCCTTCCTCCCTAGGGACCCTCTTAGTTTTCCTATCTACAAAATGACCAGATGGTCTCAAGAAGCCTTTGCACCTCTAATGCTCTGGGCTCTAAGCACTGCTTCAGGAAGCAGCTTCTACTGCTGGGTTCAACTCAGCACAAATCCCAGGTTCCTGACAGCATGCAGAAGGGACAGCTGAAGGAAATAGTGACAGGGGAACCTGGAGGAGGTCGTGGCATGACTGACAGCCTCCCCCATCCTGGGTTATCTCTCTCTGTTCTTGGCAGTCAGTGGCGCAGGTCACGAGTGTGGGCTTCTGCTGGTTTAGGCCTCAGGTGGTGTTTCCAAGTGTGATCTGCAGACACCTGCGTCAGAGTCACTTAGGGAGTTTGTGAGATGTGCAGAGTGTCCCAGACCTGCGATCAGGAGCTCTGTGGGTGGCATCTCCAGAGATCCTGATTTTATTCAACAACAAAAATAACAATTGTCACTAACATTTATTGGGTACTCACTTTGTGCCAAGAACTGGTCTACGTGCTTTATGTGCCTTAACTCATTTAATCCTCACAGCGGCAACGCTATGAGGTCAGTTCTATTAAACGAGCTTCCTGGGCGATTTTTATATGCTGCCCTGGGGGATGGCAAGGTCTGGACGCACTGAGGCCTGAGCTCTAGGCTGGGCCTGTCAGTCAGACGGTGACTTCAGACTGATGGATTGAGCACCAAGGAGCAGCGTGACTGAGGACAGCACTGGCCTTGGGGGAAGGGGGGACAGCCCCTTGGCAACTCCAAGCCTGGGGTCTCCCTCCAGAGCCCTCAGGTTGGTTGGTGACATCTCTCTGCAGATGAGGCCATGAGTGGGCAGCCCTCTGTGGGGAGAGGGCCGAGGCCAGGGAGCGAGAGCCCCTCTCTGGACCTCAGTTTCCCCAGGTACACTGGGAGAGGGCCAGAGGCTCTTGAAGGCAACCCTCAGCTCCTGGGTCCCATGAAATGGCTACTGGCCATGTGCAGATGTGCTAAGTGCCAAGTGGGAGTGCCCTGCCTAGAAAATTTGGGAGCAAGGTGGGCCCAGAAAGATGGGCACAGCCTCTCAAGCCTCGGCATGAAGGTGGGGCCAGGCTACGTGTCACTGCTGGTGGTTCAGTGTGACCTACAGAGGAGAGAGTATGAGAATGGGGGGGCTTCAGGCCAAATTTTCTTCCTGCCCCCTGTCAAGGGCCTTCGAATATCTTTACAGAAGGGGAAACTGAGGCCTAGAGAATTTGCCTAAACCCACTCTCCAACTTAGTGTCAAGGCCAGAGAAGAACATTGGTCTTCCAGGCTCTTTCCAAAAGTTTTGCTCTGTGGCATTAAAATAAAAAGGAGTCTCCTTCCAGGGAACCTCGTGTTTAGGGAATGTGAATGACGGTATTAAACTAAAAAAGTCCCAACCCACCAACCAACAAAGCCCAGGACTTCAAGGCTAATTATGGGTTCACTCATGAGTCACAGGGTGTTTCTGCTAAGAGACCCTGGTTCAAGCGCTTCTACCCCTGGGGAAGGACTGCGTAAGAGTGTCCAGGTGAGCTGTCTGTCCGTCCTTCTCTCTGTCTGCTTGCTGACTTCATGGGGCAGTGGCAGACACCAGGCTGTACCCCAGGCGCTGGACAGGGGCTGCCCTGAGTCGCTGAGGACGCGCTTGGCTGCTTGGGGGAAGAAGTTGTAATTAGGGCAGCTTTGTGGCCCTTTAACTGCCATCGTCACAGCTGCCAAGCAGCACTGGGCAGCGTGGGCAATTAGGCCGCTACGTGCTGGGCTCCTGAAGGCCTCGGGCCACTGCGCAAGCCTGCATCACTCGCTGGAAATCTCGGGCCCTGGCCTCCAGCCCCGGTTCTGCGGCCCCTCATCCCCCAGAGGGCTCTGCAGTTGGGTTTGATGCAAGCTCTTTGGAGGGCGAGTTGCGGCAGCAAGATGCGCTGGAAAACAGGAAACTGCTACATGTGGTGCTAGGGTAGGCTCTGCAGATGTGAGGATTTATAAAAAGAAAAATCTGCAAATTCTTGCAATATTTGTTGCGCTGAGTGTGGTCCATTTTAGACAGCAGTGGCCCTGTTCCCATGGGGAGTTATCTCTCCACTCCTCCTCCCAGGCCACGAGGCACCCTCCCCAGCTGGGGAGCGCAGACTCAGAGGAGGCCACTTAAAGAAAGACGGGTCCTCAGAGGGTGCCTCATCCTACACTGTCAGGTAGACATGGGGAAACTCAACAGAGACGGCCCTGGGCTGGCCAGGTGACAGGCACTTAATTTAGTCTCTGCTACTTGGGCTGTGATGCCATTTTGAAGCATGCTGACTATAGGGGTATACATTAAAAAGTGGGGGGAGGGACGGGAAAAAAATAAACAAGTGCTAGCTAGCACGTCACTGGGAACAATTAGAGCTTCACCTTTTGTAGGTCAGTCCAGGGGCTGAATGTCTTACACACACATACACCCAGGGGACGGGCAGATACCCACACCCACCCACACGGAACCCCCGTGGGCACAGGAACCCCCGTGGGCACAGGAACAGCTGTCCCGGGGGGATGGGTCTCGTATCCACGCTCTGGAACTCAGCCTTAGAATCCTAAAATCTTAGGATTGGATAGGACATAAGCTGTATTCTAGTCCCGTGCCCTACCAGGTGTGGGCATCGTCTCTACAGCTTTCTTACCACGTGGCTGTTCCGCTGCTGCCTGAACACGTCCAGTGTGGAGCACTTGCTACCTCGGTGAGGCTGTCTATTTTGGCTCAGGACAAGCTATCTTTGGAAGTGGACTGAAATCTGCCACTCCACAACTTCTGCATGCTAGCTTTGACCCCTGGAGCCACTCTGAGTTAGGTCACTTTTTTTATCCCATCGCAGCCCTTCATGGATACTGGGAAAGTGCTTATGGACTCTTCACATCTTCTCTTCTTCTGGCTGTTCATGCACAGCCACTTCAACAGGTGCACAGATGTTCTGGGTCCCCGCACCATCCTCTAGAAGTTCTTCAGGAGGCCAGTTTGTCATTGGCCTTCTTAAAGTTCAGAGTGGAACTGAGCACAGCACTACAGGTGTGGCCTGATCAGGGCAGTGTAGAGTGAGACCATCACCTCCTTTGTCCCACACTTGATACATCTATTAATCCAGTCTCAGATCACATTGGCTTTTGTGGGCAGCCTCTTTTCTTTGTTACTGTCAATAAAAAGCCCAAAGTTTTCTCCTAAGGTAGATGTTGAGCCACTTTTTCTGTACCCCCTGTTAGGCAGTTAGTTTTGTGTTCTTAAGTTCTGGACCTGACATTTGTCTGTACAATTATTTTTGTTGTTGTTGTTTTTTAAAGAGACAGGGTCTCCTTTTGTCACCCAGGCTGAAGTGCAGTGATGTGATCATAACTCACTGCAGCCTCAAACTCCGGGGCTTAAGTGACTCTCCTACCTCAGCCTCTGAAATAGCTAGGACAGATGCATGCCACCCTACCTGGCTAACATTTTTTCTAACTTTGGAGAGACATATCTCACTATGTTGTCCAGGCTGGCGTCAAACTCCTGGCCTCAAGCCATCCTCCTGCGTCAATTTCCCAAAATGCTGGGATTATAGGCATGAGCCACCACGCCTGGCCACAAACTCAATTTTTTAAAGTATGTGTTCACAGCTTAATCTGGCCCCATTTCTTTGCATCTAGACTCCGTTGGCCAAGGTATTCTTTTTCCCTTTGTTTTTCCCACTGTTCTACATACTTAGTCAAGTCCTTAATGTGAAAGTGCAGCAAGTCAGGGCTTGGGTGGGCTGTGAATTAGTGAAAATCAAGGTCTCTGTGGGTGGAGGATGGGTTTGTGGGGTGGCAGGGGAGGGGTGCATGGGGCTGAAGCCAGATTGGGAAGCCTAGATTATTCTGAGTTATGGGACAGGCTCTAGACTCTATGAGTTCAGGGGCACAAAGAGAGACCAGAGAAATACCTTCTCCACCAGCCTTATATGTCATCGTTTGAAATTCCTTCCGGGACTCGGGATTTTTGCTCATTAAAAGGAGAGATGGAATGGTCTGAGTGCAGTGGTGTTTACAACTAATTGATCACAACCAGTTACAGATTCCTTTGTTCCTTCTCCACTCCCACTGCTCCACTTGACCAGCCTTAAAAAATAAATAAATAAAAATAAAAATAAAAAGGAAGGACATTGCATTACCACACAAAGAGCTCACCTAGGCATCTGGAGACCTGGGCTTTCAGCTCTGAGCCTCGGTTTCTCTGCTTCCTGACTCTCCATACAGTGATGGGAATGTATGACCAGTAGTGACTGCTTAAGCCTTCAGGAGATACAGACCCTTTTGAACCTTGGATGAAGTTATAGATACTTTCATATATACACGGAAATTCTTAGTCCCTTGACGAAGACGCCACATGAGAAGCGCTTTGAGGCCCTCCTGCCTTCAGGAGTCGATAGCTCCGTGCCGCGGCTGTGCGGGTGCCCTCGCATCCGTTCTCCCATCTGCTCCCACAATAGCCCAGAAGCGGGGCAGACATTCTCGTCCCCACTTAACAGATGAGGAAGCTGAAGCTTGGAGGCCTCAAGCTTCATTCAAGGTCAAGCTGTGAGTTACTGGTTCTCAGATATTCATACAGTGACCAGCACCCATGTCTCCACATTACACACACACAGTTATACATACTTATCATCATCTTCAAACACCAAAACGTTCATGAATTTGCCTCCATTCCCAGATCACCACTGTGCCCAAGGAAGCATCTGGATCTCACACCTTTTAGCTCAAAGTGCATGCTAAGTTTTCTGGAACTCATTCAAGGCCACCCAGTGTTTCTTTGTGGAAACTGGGACTCACACCCAGAAAGCTGGCCCCAGGCCTGGGTGAGCCCTCGCGGCCTCTCCCTGCAGACAGGACGTGGTGCAGACACATCATTTCCTTTTATTGGGAAGGTGGTTTGAATTAAACCTAGATGAAGCACGTGTGAAAGGGTTGATGAAGGGCCAGGTTGCTGGCAGTGGTGATGGGCTGGGCAGGCAGGGCCGGGTGCGGGAGAGGAAGGGCTGAGCTTCCCCTGCAGTCCTTCCTGGCAGGTCAGCATGTGGTCCTGACTCTGCTGGCTGCTGCTCCTTCCCGAAAGCCACTGTGTTTGTGGCCTCAGCATCTTCCCCCAGGTTCAGGCCTATTTATTTGCTCTCAGTCCCTCTCTGTTCCTCCTGACAAGGCTGTGTTCATCCAGCAAGTTCAGGTGCTGCAGACAGGTAAGATGTAGTTCCTGCCCTAAGGAACCTGTAGTAGGAACCTGTATGACCTTGAAAAGCTTATTGACTAAGGAAGGAGACAGCTGGGAACAACAGGCAGGCGCGCAGTGAGTGCCGTACAAGGCCGCTGTGGCATGGCCAGTGATGGAGGTCGGGAAGACCGCCTGCATGGGAAGGTAGATAATACTGATCTCTGGAATCTGGGAACACATCCCAGGGGTGATTGCACTGGAGCTGGACTTGGAAGTATGAGGAAGATTTGGGTAAGATCGAGAGCACTCCAGGTGGGGAGATTTGCTTGAGCAAAGGCATAGAGTTAGGAAGGCACGGGGCAGGCAGAGAGGCCTGCTGGCCAGAGCAGAGGGAGCATGAGTTGGGTACATGACGCTGAGGTTCAAAGCCAAGACAGTGTTGGCACTGCACATTGACACTGGCTTAAAACTAGCTGGTGTCAGTGAGGTGACCCTAACTAATGTGTGCTCTCTCTCCTTGCAGAGGCCATGCCACTGAAACATTATCTACTTTTGCTGGTGGGCTGCCACGCCTGGGGTGCAGGGTTGGCCTACTATGGCTGCCCGAGCGAGTGTACCTGCTCCCGGGCCGCCCAGGTGGAGTGCACCGGGGCACGCATTGTGGCAGTGCCCAGCCCGCTGCCCTGGAATGCCATGAGCCTGCAGATTCTCAACACGCACATCACTGAACTTGGCGAGTCCCCATTCCTCAACATCTCAGCCCTCATCGCCCTGAGGATCGAGAAGAATGAGCTGTCACATATCATGCCCGGGGCTTTCCGCAACCTGGGCTCACTGCGCTATCTCAGCCTCGCCAACAACAAGCTTCAGGTTCTGCCTATCGGCCTCTTCCAGGGCCTGGACAACCTGGAGTCGCTCCTCCTGTCCAGCAACCAGCTGTTGCAGATCCAGCCGGCCCACTTCTCCCAGTGCAGCAACCTCAAGGAACTGCAGCTGCACGGCAACCACCTGGAATACATCCCTGATGGCGTCTTCGACCACCTGGTGGGACTCACCAAGCTCAATCTGGGCAAGAACAGCCTCACCCACATCTCACCCCGGGTCTTCCAGCACCTGGGCAACCTCCAGGTCCTCCGGCTGTATGAGAACAGGCTCTCAGATATCCCCATGGGTGCTTTTGATGGGCTGGGCAACCTCCAGGAACTGGCCCTTCAGCAGAACCAGATTGTCATGCTCTCCCCTGGCCTCTTCCACAATAACCGCAACCTCCAGAGGCTCTACCTGTCCAACAACCACATCTCCCAGCTGCCCCCTGGCATCTTCATGCAGCTGCCACAGCTCAGCCGTCTCACCCTCTTTGGGAACTCCCTGAAGGAGCTCTCTCCCGGGGTCTTTGGGCCCATGCACAACCTGCGTGAGCTTTGGCTCTATGACAACCACATCACTTCTCTGCCTGACAACGTCTTCAGCAACCTCCACCAGCTGCAGGTCCTGATCCTGAGCCGCAACCAGATCAGCTTCATCTCCCCCGGTGCCTTCAATGGGCTGACGGAGCTTCGAGAGCTGTCCCTCCACACCAATGCGCTGCAGGACCTGGACGGGAACGTCTTCCGCATGTTGGCCAACCTGCAGAACATCTCCCTACAGAACAACCACCTCAGACACCTCCCAGGGAATATCTTCGCCAACGTCAATGGCCTGATGACCATCCAGCTGCAGAACAACCAGCTGGAGAACCTGCCGCTAGGTATCTTCGATCACTTGGGGAACCTGTGTGAGCTGCGGCTGTACGACAACCCCTGGAGGTGTGACTCAGACATCCTTCCGCTCCGCAACTGGCTCCTGCTCAACCAGCCCAGGTTAGGGACGGACACTCTCCCAGTGTGTTTCAGCCCGGTCAGTGTCCGAGGCCAGTCCCTCATTGTCATCAACATCAATGTTGCTGTCCCCAGTGTCCCCGAAGTGCCCAGCTACCCAGAAACGCCAGGGTACCCAGACACACCCAGCTACTTCGACACCACATCCATCTCTTCTACCACTTCATTAACCAGCCCTGTGGAAGACTACACCGATCTGACCACCATCCAGGTAACTGACGACCGCGACACGTGGGGTATGACCCGGGCCCAGAGTGGGCTGGCCATTGCCGCCATCGTCATTGGCATCATTGCCCTGGCCTGCTCCCTGGCTGCCTGCATTTGTTGTTGCTGCTGCAAGAAGAGGAGCCAGGCGGTCCTGATGCAGATGAAGGCGCCCAATGAGTGTTAGAGAGGCAGGCTGGAGCCGGGCTGGGGAGTCTGGGAATTTCATCTTTCTGCCTCCACCCCTGAGTCCACAGAGCTATCCCTTGATCACTCCTTCTGGGCCCTAGAGAAAGGTGCTGTCAACCATTCCTGACCTGCCAGATTCTCCTGTAGAGAATCACATCTTGCAGGACGTCCTAACCCCTGGGGAGACCCACTGGCCAAGGCCAAATCCCTGGGGGATTTCCAATTCACATCCCTGGGCCTCCTTCAAGAGGGCTTCTCCTGCACATCCTCACTGCCTCTCCTCCAAGAACTACCTTCCCTGTGCTCAGGCCCCTTCCTGGCCTCTATGGACTCAATCATTGCAAAGCCTGCCCACTTTGTGGGAATAGTTCTCCGCCAAGACAGCCCTCTCCTCAAAGTATTAATATTATGTAAGTTGATTTCCCTTCTTTTGCGTCTCTTGTCTGCGCTGTGGCTTGATCCCTCAAATGAAAGTTCTCTCCTTGATTTTCTGCTCCTGGGGGCAGGAGTGAGTTCTCACCTCAAAGAAGACTTCAAACCACTTAGCTGATTTCTTACCCACTGCTGAGCTCCCCGCCTTTGCTGTGAAAGAGAGAAGGAAAAACCGTACTGCTCAGTTCCTGGAGACAGAGCTGTCATCAGCAATTCTCCTGTGACTTTCATCTGGAAAAGGAAGAAAATCACCAGCACAACAAGTTCAGCCTTTTAGAGAATGATATTTCCAAACTGCAAACTTTGCTTTGAAAATTTTAGCCCTTTAAGGAATAAAGTCATGTAGAATTTCAGACTTCCAAAAACATGAAAATCAGCTTATTGGTACTGGATGGAGAAAGAAATCTGGTGCCTGGGGATCCTTGCGTTCGCCCCTAGGGTTTTCTTTGTTTAACTTTATGCTGAAGTGTACACGCAGAACAGTGGGAACACGATGGTGTACGGCGTGATGAGTTTTCACACTGGACACACCAGTGTAATCAGCGTCCAGATCAGGAAGAAAAGACATCACAAGCGTCCCTACCCCAAGCTTTACCTGGAGAATGCTGGCGTTTCTGGAGATGGCATGGACTTACCTGGGACCTGGCGCCCCATGAGCCAGGTCAGGCACCTCACTGCCCCCCACAGCCAGCCCGTGCAAAGGCCCAGCTGCCCGCGATGGAGGAGAAGATGTGGGATGGACAGGACAGGAGAGCTTGTTAAATTCTGAGACACTGAGACCTGCGGCACCCGGGAGGATCAGGTCAGGAGCATCCTGACTACAGAGGCCCGTGCGACTGCACCCCTCCCTGCCAACATGCTGTCTGCGGCTTATTGGAGGCCCCTCTGCCTGGGGCCTTTTATGGGCATGACATGCCTGTATCTGTTTTTAATTTTCATTCTGCATTTGGGGCAAGTGAAATAGCTCAGAGATGAGATCCTTTAATTGAACGGCCAAGTGTAATGGAATCCAGCAATCTCTCTAACGTCGTGGTAAAACCCTCCATCAGCATTACAGTCAGCTAGCAGCTAAACTTCAGACTTTTCATCTACAGCAGGCAATGTCAGGATGCACTCACAGTTCACACTGGGTCTGGGGGCGCTCTGGAGCTCCCTTTGCCTGCGGTGTGGTTATGAGAGTTGAGTTGCCCTGGGGTTCTTCTCCTCCTTGAGCTACAGTCAAATGAACACCCGTCTTTGCTGTCCCTCCTGCTACACACATACTCATGCACTGTCAGAAAAAGTATGCTCAGTGTGACCGGTTGTCTTTTTCTGGATAACTGGTCTACCAGTTTAGAAGAAAAAACAGTGAAATGGAGGACTTTGGGTTCTCTGCCCAGGAAAGAAGTTCAGCTGACTCTGCAGGGAGCGGGAGATCCAGCGCCAGTCCTGAGTGGCTCTTACTAGGTCTGTGTGTTTCACAAGATAACTGTGAAGCCCTCTGGGCCTTACAGCACCATGCTGACAGGGTGACCAGTGTTCCCCTGAGTCCCTAGACACAAAGGGCCCAGGAAGGGATGTTTGTAAACACGAGTGCATGTTGTAGCTTTTTGCTCTCTGTCTCGGGAACCTGGGAGAGGTGGGGCCTGTCAGTGTCAAGAGACTGCATCTCCCCAAGGCAAATCCGGGTCTTCAAGGTATTTTCAAAATATCTGTAGCAACTGGAGGACATGCACCAAGCCAGGCCAGGGCCCAGGAGAAAGTGAGCCCAGAGCCTGGGGCATCATTCCACTGACAGTGGCCTACAACACTGGTCGTGGGGCCAACAGGGGCAGCCCGGCCTGTTCTCCTAAAGACAGGGAGCACGGCTCAGCGCCACGGCCCTTGTACCCAGCACTGGCAGGTGCTCCCGCATCTCTTTGAGCATAGGCACAAGTGTGATAGGGACGGAGAGAGGTAGGAGCCCTCCTCATCCAGTGTCCCCTGCCAATCCTAACTCAGAACCTGGGCATTAGCCATGATACTGGGGCACCTTCCTGTCTGGCCCAAAGGCTGGCCCGGGGGCAGCTGTCCTCAGATAACACCAGCCAGAAGCACAGCACCCTGGGCAGGGGTGGGGGACCCTTTGTGTGAACCCTCTGAGCCTTTCTCTGCCTTTCTCCCATCAGCGGGGTCGGATGGAGCCTTCTGGCCACCTCTTCCTCGGCAAGCCCTTCAACCTCTCTGAACCACGATGTCTGGCCAGGAAGCTGCCAGAAAAGCTGGGTAGAGTCTCCTTTCCAAACAGGATGATGCATTTGCTCAATTCTCAGGGCTGGAATAAGCCACTTGGTCCCCGCAAAGTTGGAGTATAGAATTCGGGTATAGAATTCCGTTTGCTTCCCCTCTGTTCGCTGGCTCCTGGCCAATTCCACTCTCTTGTGGAGTGCGAGGAGGGTGGAATGTTGGGGAAAGATAACAAAAGCCAGTTAGAACCACTGTTGTTTCTTTTTTAAGTGCTTACTGTGCACAAGTACCCTCAAAGCACTGAACGAGCATTCTTTTTAACCCTCCAACACCCCTGTGACACGAGCGCTACCATCGCCCCCTGGTGGTAGGGTACAGACCGCCTGCTCTTCCCTCAGTCATTCCTTAGGCTGTGGATTTTACTTCTCTCTTCAAAATTCATGCAAGAAAGGCCTGTCTTGGGCTTTCATCATTAAACCAAAGAAAATGGGGGGTCACTCTCCTCTTGCTCCCCACAGTCTTAGCCATTGGAACCTCACTTAGTACTGTATGGACCAAAAAGCTTTGTAAATACAGAAAAGGTTAAACTCACCCACCCATTCCAGACAACTGGCCCCTCTTGCAGGAATTGTTGGGCTGTGTGTGTTGTTCCTCTCTGTAGAATGTAGAGGTACGACAAAGTTCTTAGAGGTTTTCATGGGCGGCAACACGACTTCCACAGCCTGTCAGATGTCCATGCAGAGCTGTTCCAAGAGGACTTCCA
This sequence comes from Lepilemur ruficaudatus, assembly GCA_963574885.1. NCBI lineage: Eukaryota > Metazoa > Chordata > Mammalia > Primates > Lepilemuridae > Lepilemur > Lepilemur ruficaudatus. Next base: position 43,965 of record CAUYRT010097686.1, read on the forward strand.
AGCGCAGGAAGCTATGGAGAGCACACAGCTGGCGTCATCCAGATAACTAGAGTTGGTAAACAGACACGGGACGTACCCTAGCCTTTCGCTATGAACCACTCAAAGATTCAGCCTACAGATCTCACAGTCAGAACTGACTCGGAGTTGCTGGGAAGGTGGAGGTGGTTTGGGAAGGAAGCCATCGCTTGGCTCATAGAGGGTTGGCCACCAGCAAACTCCTCCCAGTCCCAGGTTTCTTATTCTCCCAAGGAGACATTGTTCTCACCAACCCACTGCCTCCAAACTGCCTTCAAAAGTAGACCATGTTTGCCTTGCTTAGAGAATCACTGCAAATAGTCCCAGGTGCTTGGCAATGCATTTAGAGATTTCTAGGCCCCTAGGGTCTCATGAGCCCTGGTGGGCAGGGTTGGGGGTCTATCTTTTGCTGGATGCTGCTTGTAATAAATTCGGTGTACAGAATCAACAATAAATGGTTTACACAGGACATGTGTGCTCTCTGTGGACATCGTGGGTAGGGGTCTCACACCCGTGGGTTCTGCTCCTGACACATTTGTGCAAGGCTGACCCAGACGGTGCCTCACAGCAAGTAGACTCTGGGTTGAGAACAGGCCTTTGGAAAATGAGTGGGAATCAGAAAGGAGACAACTAATGACATTTATGGGCCACTCTGGTGGGAAGGGACCTTAAGAATAGATTCAATACAATTTTATAGATGAAGAAGGTGAGCTCAAGAATGGTAATGCATTCCCTATAGTCACCCTTCAACTAGTGGCTGAGCTAGTCCTGCGATGCAGGCCTCCAGGCTCCCAGGCTGGAGTTTCTTCTACACCACCAGGAAGGCATTGACGTTCACTTTGCATTTTTCAAAACACACAAACACAGTGACAGGTGGGTAAGACAGTCCTGTGCACCTCTGGGCTCTTATCACTACTTAGCACCAGGCAATGACTGACAGGCTCTCAGAAGCCACCATCTGAATGGAGGTGACTCCCTCCAGGTGTCTAGGGGTCCCCAGGACTCTTTCAGTCTCTAGGCTTTAGGGGCTGCCCCAGCTGCTGGTGCAGGTCCAGCAGTTAAGAGAGGGATGAGCTGCTGTCCCTTTATCCCCCCTTCGTGCCCAGGAAAGGGGCTTCAAACCACATTGGCCTGGGCTGTCTTAGCTTGTCAGATCATCCTGCCAGGTGGAAGCTTGTCCCAGGAGGTTGGGCCAGGACAGGGGTCAATAATATTCACCATATTACAAGGCCTTGTTATCTCTTCCCTAACCACTGAAACTTAGTCCACTCAGACAGGTCTCTGGAACCTTGGATACTGGAGAAAGGATTAAAATCTTCATCCTCATCTCCCAGAAGATCCTGGAGTTATTAATGCAAATCTTCCGCCACACATGCACACGAATGCCCAGTGTCCTTCTAGCTGCAGGTATCTGCAGTTTGAGAACACACACACCCTGCTGCCTCCCCAAACCTCTGCCACACCCATTCCACAGATGAGACTGCAGAGACTTGTAGAGAACAAATAACTTTTCTAAGGACAAGCGAGTTAGTTGAAGAGTCGGAATTCAAACCTGGATCTATCTAATGTCCGAGTTGTCTTGCTCACCATGCCACGTTGAGAAATGGACAAGCTGCATTTCTGGAGGTGAGTGTCGCCTTGAGGACCTGCCCGGAGCCCAGGGCGGTGTTGGGCTGTCTCCAAGCCTGTTTGTGAGACCCCTTGTCCCCCACCATTCTTCCTGGCCGCCAGCCTGGGTGCCACCGAGGGTGGGGCTGGGCACACTTCGCCCACAGCCTTTCTCCCTCGCACAGGCTCCTGCTCTCCTCCGCCCAAGTGTGGATTTGTAACCCGTCTCCACTGACAAATGCTTTCTTGCTACACTCTATCAGACCTTTATAATTTGGCGGATGCAATCAGCTTACATGCCAAGGAAATATTAATTCCCACTTGTAAAAAGAGCGAGATAAATGTTAACACTGTGCAAGAAGTTAAAAAGCCATCAGACTATTTCGAATGGTACAGTCCTGGCACTGAAAACGATCCTAGACTGCTTGTCTAGCTCATCCTTTCTCCTGCACTCCTTGAAACATACACACATGCATGCACACTCACGCACCACACACACTCACTGAACACACACAAACCACACACACACTCACACACACCCATTCACACACACACTCACCACACATGCTCACACCCACTCACTGAATACCCACAACTACTCATCGAACACACACACTCTCACACACACTCTCACACACACAGTCTCACATACACACTACACATACACACACTCACTGAATACTCACACCTACTCATCGAACACACTCTCACACACACTCTCACACACACAGTCTCACACACACACTACACATACACACACTCACTGAATACTCACACCTACTCATCGAACACACTCACACTCACACACACATACACCACACACACACACTCACACGCACCACACACACACCACACACGCTCACACACACGCTCACACACACACCACACACGCTTACACACTCACACACTCGCCACCCACATGCTACACATACACACACTCACTCACTCACCACACACCCTTTTCGCCCTGTCGTGCAGCCCCCGGCCGAACACCTCTGGAGACAGGAAAATCACTGCCTCTCAAAGCAACTTCTGGCGTCCTTGGGTAGCCCTGAGTGTGGAGGTGTTCCTCTCCATATGGGCCCACAATTCACCTCCGTGTGATTTTTTTCTCTTTTTAACTCAGAAAGGGTTTAGAGGATCAGTTCATTAAGCAAGACAAAACAACAAACCCACAACCCTCTGAGAACTTCCCCGGCATTGAGAGCCCTGCGGGGCCCTGGCAGGCTGCCCGGAGGTCAGGCTCTGAATGCTGCCGCCTCCGTTCTGAGGAGGGTGTGAGCTTGGCCCCTGCCCGGGCCTCGCCACCCCAGCCGCCTGCTGGGGACTTTCTGGGGCTTGGTGGTGCCCTTGGGGCCCTACAGGTGTTAAGCCTGCAGCCTCTGGTGGGATTCCAGCCCCGCCTGGGAGCTGCACGTGGGTGTAGTTCAGGGTCATTTTGTAATCTTCAGAGGCCGTGCCCAGACTCTCTCCTGTCCTGTGACCCTGGTGACATTCTGGGAACTCTTAGGCCACGTGAGGGGAGGAACCACTGCCCGGAACTTTGCTCAGCGCTGGGGCTGGATTCAGCTGACCACAGGCCACACCAGACGCCCCTGTGCTCCCGAGGAAGACCAGGGTGGCCCGGCCCGCACGGTAGGCCTCCTGGGGTCACCTCAGGGCTCCCGGGTCTGTGGGGGCGTGAGGGGCAGGAGAGGGGCTTGCTGCTCTTCCCAGGTTTCAGAGCTTCCCCAGCTCCAGGCGCTGTAGTTCCTGGGCCCACCTCCGCTGGGGGAGAAGCCCCCGCATGCTCGGCTAGGCTGGTGGCTGGTGCTGGGGAGGCCGGGGAAGGTCGGGCAGGGGCTGTGACATGAAGATGGCCCGTCCCACCCTCAGGGAGCTCACAGTGAGTGGAGGACGAGCAGGGTGATCAGATGGCCAGGTTTGCTAGTTCTGCCTGGTTTACACTTGTCATCTTGGCACAGTTGTGACTAGCGCCTCCCTTCATTCCCGGAAGTGTCCTGATTCGTGTGATAAAGTGTATGGTCGCTCCAGGAATAAAACCTGCAGGCAGCTCCCCCTTTTTGAACATTTGCCAGGCATTGTGTCAAGCACTTTATATTTACCATCTTATTTAGCGCATTTATCATCCAATTGATTACTCATTTTAACCTAAGGGCTGGGGTTATAGTTATGGCTGGGGAAATTGCAGCTCAGAGAGATGGAGTGGCTTGCCCAAGCCCACACAGCTGTAGGTGTCGGTGTCAGTTGAACCCAGGTTGCAGCCCAGGCAGAGCCGCAGCTGCCTGCTCCACTAGGCAGGATGAAGAGTAAGGCCTGAGATGCGCGTCACTGAGCGCCGTAGACACAGTCCCGTCACCCAGCACACGGGGCTTGCACACCTGCTTGGTGCCCAGCCCCGAGCCAGGTGCTGGGTGCAGAGCTGGGTGCCGAGACACTGCTGCAGGACCCCAGCCCCACAGGCTCGGTGGAGCGGGTGCAACCAACTAGAACACAGAGCAGAAGAGCCCAAGCATTCGACAGAGGACAAGAGGGGACTGTGGACCCAAAGGAGGGGCAGTCAAGGAAGGCTTCATGGGAGAAGTGTGACTTGCACTGGCATGGGAGGGTGAGTAGAATCTGGCCAGGCAGTAACGGGTAAAGGCAGTTGCAGGCATTCTACAGTGAAAGGGGCTGTGCAAGCGAGGGTCTTGGGACAACCTCCTCTTACTTCCAAATGTTAGCCATCTTCTCTTCCAGAATGCCAACACAGCTGATAGACAAGCTCCCTTGTGCCTTTGCAATATCAGTGCCAAGAGGGAAAGAAATCAAGTCAGCCCTTACTATGTGCTTGGAGCTGTGCTTTGCAGTTCACATGATGATCTCAACCATTATAAGACAGCTTTCAACCTTATTGCAAAAGTGATATATGTTTCTTATTTATAAACGTAGAACATACATTTTTAAGCAGAGAGATAAAATTTAAATCACCCCCGATTCTGTATTTCAGAGATAGCCACTGCAAATATTTTGTGTATAATCTTCTATTATGTTTTCTATGCACAAATATACCTTAAAAATGCAAACGTAGCATTTTGGGACTCAATGTATTTCATTTAAGATATTGCAAACTTCTTGTCAATAAATATATATCTATAATATAATTTTTAAGACAGCACAGAAGGTTTCCATTGAATCCATGTAGCACAGTTCATCTAACCAACCCCTCATGTTGGACATTCAGGTTGTTTCTATTTTTTGCTATGGTCCAACGCCTGTCATCTCATTTAAGAGCCACAGTAGCCCTAAATGATGCTGTAATTTAGGTATTATGGTGGTGATTATAGAGATTGTTGTGGAGTTACAGATGCAGAAGCTGGGACTCTGAGAGGTGGCTTCATTCCCTGGGACACAACAGGGCGGCTGTGGGGTAGGCTGCAGGGGTAGGCTGGCCAGGGCGGGAGCAGAGGGCGGGACCCAGCCCCCACCTGACTGCCTGGGCCTCTGGACTGATTTTGCTGGGTGGAAAGGAAAGAGGCCCAGGTCCAGGGAGCAGCAGGTCCTCTTTGGGGAACTGGATGAGGCAGCCAGGGGCCCTGGATGAGTCTCAGAAGCCCCTCTTTTTGCTTCCAGTTGAGCTAGATAAAGCCTAAGTGGCAAAATCCAGCCCTGCTGGTGAGGCAGATGACATGTGGTCAGTGTCGAGCAGCAGTGCCCTGGGGGCCTGGGGTGTTGGGCTCCCATCACCCTCTGGAAGGAGTGAGGTTTAGCTCTGTGGTGGATGACAGACTGGCTTGAGGCACGCACAGAAACCTACCAACTCAAGAGCAATTTGAGAAGAGGAAGGAGAGGCTATTTGCACTCAGCCAACTGAAAAAAAAAAAACAAAAACATAAAAAAGCCAGACTTCCTTGGCTTGCAGAAAGTGTGGAACATTTTTGTGGGCATTTGCTTGTCTTATTCCCAGATGTTGAGCAGGAATCTGTTGGCAATCGCCCTCTGGTGCCAGCCTCCATGGTCCCTGGCAGGGGCATGTCCTGTCTCGAGAGCCCCCCAGTATCCTGCTCTTTTGAGGGTGGGTTGGGGAAGGGGCCCAAGCCCAGGGCATCCTGGCCAGAGTCCTCTGAATCTGTGCTCGGACAAAACAACTGCACTTTCCCTTGGCCAGGGAGGAGAGAGCTGCATGATCACATCAGGTTTTCCATGGCTAACCTCTGTGAGCACTTCAGAACAGAGCTGGGGCTGGGCTGAACTCAGATCAGTCAGGGTCACTAACGCTGCTGCGTGCTCACTGTGCGCCGGGGCCTGGCCTTGAAGCTTCCCACGCATTTTCTCATTCAATTCTCACAACTCTGCGAGGAAGCTAGTATTATGCTCACTGTTTGGAAGGTGAGGAAAGTGAAGCACAGAGAGGTCAAGTCATTTTGTCAAGGCCGCAGAGCTAATCAGGGGTGGATACAGGATTTGAACCTGGACTATCTGACTCTCAGCCCCTCTAGAGTGATGTGAGAATGAGTTTTGGGCTGGGAGTGGTTCATTTGGAAGTTATCAGTGCTCTCTGCACCCCCACTGTGGATACCACCCCCTCCCATCCCCTGGCCCAGTGGACTGGGTGAGAAAGGTCTTGCCCTGGACTTTAGAGGGCCCTGTCCTGGCTCTCCTTCCCCCATGACACTCCCAAGGAGTGCCAAGGACACATGCCTATCTAGCGGCCATGTCCCCATTTTAAGCCATGCTTCAGGTGCCCAGGACCGCAGCCTGAATGGGTTGCCTACCCTGCCCCATCTTCCCTGGACTGACCACACCACAGAAGTGCACCCTTAGGCCCATGGAATTCCCAGGGGGCAGCTGTGGGTGGGTCTCTACTCTGAGTACAGGAGAGTCAGGTGGGAAGAGAAGGGGACAGTCAGTGGGTGGGTCCCTGGTATATATTCACCCCGTGACCTGCAAATGTGAGGAGTGGGCCTGCCCACCCACGCATCCCACTGCCTGGGTGCGGAGGCCTCGTAGGGTCTCAGCAAGCACCCTGCTCAGGGCTCAGGCCTCAGGACAGATGCCAGCCTGCACTTCTGAGTTGTGTGCCCTTGGGCCAGTCATTGGCTGGAAGCCTGTGGCTCTGGAAGCCCGTTTCCCTGTCTTGGACACATCTAGGTTTGCTCTGAGATCCAGATGTGTGTTCAGGAGCTTTGGGAACTGGCAGGTGGGAATGGCCCCTTCAGCCCAACCCCCACGTCAGAGATGTCCCTTCCCCAGCCCCCTCACTACCACCCGAGCCTAAGCTAATTGTCTACCCTTGATTTCCTGCACCACCAATGCCATAGTTTCAACTCAAGTCCTGAATTCTAGAGCTGCTGCTTTCCTTGTCGGAAACTTCTAATTTGCATTATTTCCAAATGACAATGGATTGAAAGTTTGAGGCACAGGTGAAGAGAAGAGAAGGACCCGTCTCAGGTTGGCTCAGCAGACCAGGCACAGTCTCCCCAGGAGGCTCAAGCTTTCTTTTCTTGGTGCACCTCTGGCTTTGGTCCCAGTTTTCCTTGCAGGAATGACTGAGAAAATCAAGAAATCTGGGCTCTATAACCCGAGTCCTGCTGGACCCCTCCTGGGGACCTTGCCCCATACTCCCTATAGGAGGCTGGCCAGATGTCTCTAGAGCCTCACATCCCAGTGTTGTGTGGCCCATCATTCCAACTGAATTTTTCTGGAAACCACCTTTGAGAACCAATGGCTAAGGGGGTTAGCAAGGAAGGACTTGTACATTGATAATATCACTGCATGCTGAAAATATGAATTGTACCCCTCTTACTATTGGAAGGATTCGAGGTTGCTCTCATGGCCTGGCTCGGGGTCATTTGGTCTGGGTTGAGCCATTCCTGGGAAGGGCTGCCCTGTCTCCCAAGCTGCTCTTCCCAGCCTGAGAGAGCTCTGCTCAGCAAACCCTAACTGAGCCCACGGGAAGTCAATGCTGCGCAGGACGCTGAGCTAGAGACATGAGCACACTGTCTTCCCGCAACAAGGACAGCTATGAAAACCCATCATTTCATAGCCTATGACAAGTGCTAGTAGAGACATACCTCCAGGTTCTGCTCCTGGGGTCAGAGAAGGCTTCTTTCAGGACCCCTAAGGGTTTTGTGTAGGTGCCTTGGGCAGCCCGGGTGGTGGTGGCAGAAGTGGATGGGACACTGGCTGCCTGTCCCTCTGCACAGAGCCCTCTGCTTTTGTTCTGTCTTTTATGCAGCAACCTCCAGAGAGTAAACAGTCTCCTTCGAAAGCCAACTCTGTAACTGCTGGTCTGGGGACACAGAACCAGGAGGCACACGCTGGCCTGAGGCTTGTTTCCTTCCCTCACGTGTGGGAAGGACATTTTCTTTTTCCTGGAAGAGGCAGTTGCAGGAGTTGGATTTTTAACCCCAGGCCAGCAGAGATTGGTAGAGAGTCCTCCCTGAACACCTCCTGTAGCTTACCTGGCATGTGTGTGAATCAGAGAAGCCTCAAGGGAGGTCTGCATTGTCTCAGGGAGAAATTGTCCCTTCTCTATTGATTAGGTAAAAATTCCTGGAAAAACTAAGAGTCACTGAGTGTCTAAACGGGAGAAGGGTATAGGGGGATTTTGTCAGCACTGGGTTCTTAGGAGACCTTTTGTGTGCAGAGATCTTTGGCCAGAAGCTGAATCTTGGGGTGCCAGCAGAGGGCGACAGAGAGACAGCCAGCAGTCCGACAGGGGCCCAGAGTCCCCAAGGCCCCCCCGTAGTAAACTCTTGGTGAGGAGAGGTAAAGTGAGGAAAATTAGGATTATGTTGCGAGAGGGTTTTCTTTCTTTTTAAAAAAATTTTGTTAAATCCAAATGTATTCTATCTAAAGAGCATTTTGTTGTTCTTACTGTTTTGGTGCTCAAATAACCTTTTCTGTAAAGATGGTGGCTTGTAACCTTTAATGATAGTTAAGACACTGTTAATTACTCACTCCATGTCAGACCCTGACTTACAGCCATGAGGATTTACTCATCTCATCCTCACAATTACCCTACCACGGCAGGTGCTATTAGCCCATTTTACAGATGAGGAAATGGAAGCATGGATGGATTAAGTAACGTGCCCAAGGTCATATACAAGGAAGTGTTGGACCTGGGATTTGAACTCGTGGCAGTGAGACCAACAAGCCCTGTAAATAAGTGCCATGAGTGGGGACAGTAGTGGCCTGGAGAGCACACATCCTCTAAAGGGGCAGGGACTGCTGCCCCCCGGCTGGTCTTGTGTAGGAATGTGGGACCACTGCCCCCAGACCATCCTGAAATCTGGACCTTTAATGTAACATTTCCCAGTTTCTACATGTTGGCTACTGACTCATTTATAAAAAAGATCACTAAGGAATAAACAAAACACACTTGTAAGCCACATCACCCATCTGTGACCTGTGGGTAGGTGCTGGCAGTTTTTTAAAAAAATAATAATATTTAGCAAATTAAAAGCTTGGTACCCCCTCCCTTATTTTAAAAAGTCTACTGGTCTGTGGAGTCCCCAAGTCTGGGACCGTCCTGTCCACATGACGTTGGAAGGCTCCACAGGCCCTGCCGTGGCGGGAGCAGAGGCAGGAGGGTGGGGCCATTTTGGCGGCAGCACTGAGGAGCCTGTCTCGTCCCTGTGGCTGCACTTGTCCTCAGCAGACCGTGCAAAGAGCAGATGCCAGGATCTCCTCATAGTTAGGGTCTGATGTGCTGAAATTTGGAAATGCAGGGAGAGTTACGGTTTAGAAATTCCCAACTCAATAATAGTCTGTCCATATCTTACATAAAATTCTACAGTACCCATGTGGTCTCCTTTTATACTTCTCTGCCACCCTTTTTGTCTCCCTTCCACTGCTTTCTCCAATCTGGAAAGAACACAGAAAGTCCAAGAGACCTGGGTCCTGGTCCTGCCACTGCACTCACTTGCAGGGTGATGGTGGACAGGCCACACGCAACCTTCACTGTCAGGAGGTGAGAACCCAGCCCCCTTATCTCGCAAGGCTGTTGTGAGGTGGTGTGAAAATAAGCTATGAAAAATATAGGCTGGGTGCAGTGGCTCATGCTTGGAATCCCAGCATTTGGGAGGCCGAGGCGGGAGGATTGCTTGAGGCCAGGAGTTTGAGACCAGCATAGGTGACATAGCGAGACCCTATTGAAACTGTTGCCAACATGGTGGCCCCTGATGAGGCTAATCCTCCATCACAGCCTGATCCCATATTGGGCTCACTCTCTGCTGCTCTGTCCCCTTGCCGCACTGCCCTTGGTAAAGGTGCCCTTCCTGTTTTCTCTCCCTCCTCGAATCTAGAAGATGCTCCCTGTAGCCTGGCTGTGCTGGGCCTCCTTCCTGCTCCTGGCCAGGCCTGCGCAGCCCTGCCCTGTGGGCTGTGACTGCTTCATTCAGGAGGTGTTCTGCTCGGATGAGGCGCTGGCCGCCATCCCGCCGGACATCCCACCACACGCCACAGACATCATCTTTGTGGAGACCTCGTTCACCACGGTGGAAACTAGGGCCTTTGGCGGCAGCCCCAACCTGACCAAGGTGGTCTTCCTCAATACCCAGCTGTGCCACTTCGGGCCAGATGCCTTCGGGGGGCTGCCCCGGCTGGAGGACCTGGAGATCACAGGCAGCAGCTTCTCCAATCTCAGCACCGACGTCTTCTCCAACCTGACCTCGCTGGGCAAGTTCACCCTCAACTTCAACACGCTGGAGGCTCTGCCCGAGGGCCTCTTCCTCCACATGGATGCCCTGGAGTCCCTCCAGTTGCAGGGGAACCGGCTCCAGACCCTGCCCGAGAGGATCTTCCAGCCTCTGACGCGTCTGAAGACCCTCAACCTGGCCCAGAACCTCCTGGCCCAGCTCCCCGGGGAGCTATTCCACCCCCTCGCCGGCCTGCAGGCCCTGAAGCTGAGCAACAACGCGCTCTCCAGCCTCCCCCAGGGTGTGTTTGGCAAGCTGGGCAGCCTGCAGGAGCTCTTCCTGGACAGCAACAAGATCTCGGAGCTGCCCCTGGGCATATTCTCGCAGCTCTCCTGCCTGGAGAGGCTGTGGCTGCAGCGAAACACCATCGGGCACCTGCCACGGACCATCTTCTCTGCCCTGGGCAATCTGACCTTCCTGAGCTTGCAGGGGAACACGCTGCACGTGCTGCCTGCTGGCCTGTTTGCCCACACCCCAAGCCTTGTTGGCCTGTCCCTGTCCCATAACCAGCTGGAGACTGTGGCTGAGGGTGTCTTTGCCGGCCTGTTCAACCTGAGTTCCCTCACGCTCTCACACAACGCCATTGCCCACCTCCCAGCCGGCGTCTTCAGGGACCTCGAGAACTTGGTTAAGCTCTACCTGGGCAGCAACAACCTGACGGCCTTGCACCCCGCCCTCTTCCAGAACCTGTCCAGGCTGGAACTGCTCAGCCTATCCAGGAACCAGCTGACCACACTTCCAGAGGGCATCTTTGACACCAACTACAACCTGTTCAACGTGGTCCTGCACAGCAACCCCTGGCAGTGTGACTGCCACCTGGCCTACCTCTTCAGCTGGCTGCACGAGTACACCGACCGGCTGTTGAACATCCAGACCTACTGCGCAGGCCCTGCCTACCTCAAGGGCCAGGTGGTGCCCGCGCTGAAGGAGGAGCAGCTGGTGTGCCCCGTCACCCGGGACCGCCTGGGCTTCCAGGCCCCAGGGCTGGACGACATGGAGCCAGGGGGCAGCTGGGATCTGGCGGTGGAAGAAAGGGCAGCCCGGAGCCGGTGCACCTACAGCAATCCTGAGGGCACAGTGGTGCTGGCCTGTGACGAGGCCCAGTGTCGCTGGCTGAACATCCAGCTATCTCCTAGGCAGGGCACCGGCTCTCCAGGACTGGCGTACAATGCCAGCCAGGCGTGGGACCTGCGGTCGAGCTGCGGCTCTGTGCGGGTCACTGTGTCTCTGGTGGCTCGGGCAGCGGGGCCCTAGGAACAGGCAGGCACACAGGCGCCAGGGCAGGTGGCCTCTGGGGCTGGCCAGCCGGCCGATGAGGGTGGGGGGCCCGAGGGGAGCTGAGTCTGGGAAGCTTTGGTTTTTCAGGTGAAAGACGCGTGGGATGGCAAGGGACGTTACATCTCCGAGGTGGGGAGGATCAGGCCTGCTCCCAGCATCTCCCCCTCCTCTTCCTCCTCCATCACCCCTCTCCCAGCCTGCGGCCTAACAAGGCCATTCTTATGCTGTGCAAAGCACCCTGGAGAATAAAATCCCCCCCGGCCCCGATGTTTCCTGTTATTTCATACCCACCCGCTCTCTCCCCACCCCGCAGACTGTTCACCACTATCCAACGATGCAAAGCGGAGCCAGCCCCTTTGACATCGGGTTCAAAAGCGAAATGTCTGTTTCCATTTCTCTCCCTTGGATTGTGTTTTTAGTTGATACAAAGAAAGACAGGAGGTGATAGAAGCAGAGGTGACCAGGAAGCGCAGGGCAGGGGTCTGACTGGTGTCGGGGGCGGTCGGGGGCTGATCCGTGGTCAGCGCCCACCTCAGTGCCGCGCCCGGGAGAAACGGAGATAAGACGGTGCCTTGGTAAGGGAAGCCGCAGCCGTTCACTTTCATGACACACGGCCCCCAGAAGAGCAGTGGCTTTGCCTGTTCAACACACAGAGGCTGTTCCTAAGGAGAGAGAAAAGGTCTGAGGTGTGGGATGCAGGCGGGGTGGGCTAGGCGCCAGGCTTCAGTCCTTAGCCTTCTCATGGCATCTTCCGGCCCAGTGGGCCACCCTCCCGCTGCAGTTGTTCTCAAGACACCAGCTGCCCTGTCACCCAGGCCCGGCCACTCTTCCTGCACGCTGGCTCCTCAGGGCTCAGTCATCCACCTCCCGGCTATCGGCTATCGCATGCACGCTGGGGTGGGGGTAGGAGTGGGGCCTCCTCTGCCTGACCGCCCGCCTCTCCTCCTGGGCTCAGCTCTTTCCGGCTCCGCGCTCATATCTGCCTTCTCAGAGCCTGTGTTGCTCTGGTCAGCCACAGGCACGTCTAATCCAGGCCTTGTCCTCAACTCCTCCTGAGTCCCCTCCAGCAGAGCTGGGCATGTTCTCCAGTCTCTCCTGCCCCTTAATCCTCGTGGCCAACTAGGCAACGAATACTCAGGCTTTCAGCTTCTGAGATCCTTCCAGCCATTTCTCCTTCCCACTCCCAGACCCTCTGGACGGAATCCTGCACAGCCTCCGACCTGGATTCCCAGCTGCAGAGTGGACTGGCCTGGGGGAAAGGCTGGGGCGGGGAGGGAGAAGTGAACCAGACAGACAGCAGGCCCCAGGAGCTCACGGTGTGTGGGGTGGGATCAGACAGGGCACAGGGAATGAAAACACAAAGCAGGGAGAGGTCAGCACATGTAAGGGCTGGAGAAGTCAGAGGAGCAGAGGATAGCAGGGGCCTCAGGGAGGGCTGCGACAGCAGAGCAGGGGAGGTATGCAGGAAGAGCTGGGGCCAAGGGACGGAGCCGGGCAAGCAGGAGAGGTCAGGGCCACTTCGGGCCACGGGGGAGAGGGGAGGATGAGGAGGTACAGCCAGGAACCCACATGGAGCCCATTCTGCAGGGCCTCTTGGAGTGAGGACTGTGCTAGTTTATTAAGCCCCGGCGGTTACTGAGGGGCACAGAGAAGAGAGCCCAGAGGCCAGGGAGGCCAGGGAAACAGATTACAAAGTTTTCAGCAACCTACTAGCACAGACACAGAGGGACTGAAAGACCTAAATGTGAATTACAGAAATGCAAATTAAAACAACGTAAGTATCACTTTATACCTATTAGTCCTGCAAGAGTTAGAAAGTTGGATCTCACCAGGTGTGGGCCAGGATGTGGGCACAGGGGAACCTCTAGCTACATGCCTAAGAAAGGGTTTGGTGAGGGAGTCAAGTGGGTAGGGTTGGGAGATGTGGGAGGGAGAAGTCCAGGGTGATCTCAGGTTTCTCTCCTGTGTGGCTGGATGGCAGTGAGGCCATGGACCAAGGGCAGGGGCAGGTTTGGGGAAAGGTAGGTGTGAGATGCCCACATTAGACTGGAAAGCACAAGTTCTCTCTCATCTCTTGGGGTCTCACTATGTTGCCCGGGCTGACCTTGAACTCCTGGGCTCAAGCAGTCCTCCTGCCTTGGCCTTCCAAGCAGCTGGGTCTATAGGCATGAGCCACTGTGCCCAGCTGGTGGGGCCATTTTAAAAAACAGGCTTCCTGAGACCCAAATCAACTAACCTCTGAGGTGACGGAAAGCAGTTCAGCAGATTCACCAAAGCAAGAGCCTCACATTCATTTGGTTTAAGAACGATCCTGACAGGTCCCTTCCAGGTTGGGGAACGTGGCCTCAGAAAGGTCAAGGAGTCTTTGCTGTGTGGGACTGCTGGTGTCCACCCAGGTGTGACACTCACTATCTAAGGAAGGACCCCCGCACTGAGCACACAGGAGGAGCTTCAGAAATCTCCATCCAGTGAACGCCCATCTGAGCTACAGACATGGTCCAAACCGCCATGTCCACTGGCCAAGATAAAGGGATGAGATCATCTAGCAGACATTTTTTCACTTATGTTTCCTCCTTAAAATATAACTCTGTATTAAATTAAAATCTCATAATTTCTCTCTGTGCTGTGGGGAAGGATCACTGGCCACCCGCCAGCTCAGACCACCAAGGTAAGCCGGGCAGCTCTGCATGTGTGGCGCACTCCAGGGTCCTCATGTCCCATCTCCTTGTGGCGTGGTCTGGCCTGGACCAGCAGTAAGGTCTGGACTAGAAGTCAGCACACCTGGGTCTTCCCACCCTTCCTTAACATCTGGCCTTTGGCAAACCATGGCTCCTCTCTGGGCCTGTTTCCTCATTTATGTAAGTAGGAGGTTGGTTCTCAATGCCAGAGGAAACCTAGAATCACCTGGGGAGGTTTAAAAAAGACAATGACAAAAACCAAAACCTGGACCCCATTTTCTGAGATTCTAATTAAATTAGTCTGGTGGGGGAGGAAGCTGTTATCAGCTTTTTGTTCGTTTGTTTAAACTCTCCCTGTGATTCTAACACATGACCAGGGTTGAATACTTGGGGCTGATTGTCTCTCAGGTCCAGGTGTAGGTCTCACAGTGGCAACCTGCATCTCGGCCCAGGGCAGTTGTCAGCTAGCCTTGTCAGCCTCACCTGGCTCTGCTCTGGATAAACTCATGAATGAAACAAGCCACAAACACCACATATAAAAACATTGTATGAGTGTTTTATTCTTTCTTATTGATGTTTTAAATGTTATCATCCTGATGCCCTTGTAGATCTTGCCCTTTTTTTAAAGCTTTAAAATTTTTAAAAAAACCTTTTTGTCATTTTTTTAGACATGAGGTCTCACTATGTTGCCCAGGCTGGCCTCGATCTCCTAGGCTCAAGGGATCCTCCCACCTCAGCCTGCAGGGGAGCTGGAACTATAGGTGCATGTCCTTGTGCCTGGCAGTTCTTGTATTTTTGAAAAAATAGCAGCTGGGGGTGCACGCTGCCTTCTTCCCTCACGGTACAAGGATGGCTGTCATTCCAAAGCTCCTCCTTCCAGCAGGGGGGACTCCCTCCAACAAGCTTTGACTACTATACCATTCTTCAGTGATGTCCTGCCACTTGCCAGCCATGCAATCTTAGGCAGGTTGCTAAACTCTCTGCGCCTCCATGTCCTCACCATTACTGTTTGTCACATAACACTACCCACCTCATAGTGTTATTGGTGAAGATAAAATTAGTGCATTCAAATAAAGCACCCAAAACAATGACACATGGCAAATTGTCCAAAAATGTTGTCTTGTGTTATTATTTGTGTTATTATTATTTCTGGAAGAGAATTGTGGGTGAAAGTGGGCATGGGGTAGGCAAGTACTGGCCAATTGCTTGACCATCACATTTGTTTTACCTGTTTCCAGTGGTCTGTTTCGGTGAGAATGTGAGAACTGCTGTTTATATATCAAAATTGTATTATTTGAGAATACTGGAAATGCAATTCACAAAATTGTTCAGTGGTAACAGTGAGTCTTTGACAATTGGACGGTGCTGTCAAAGATCTGCCTATCCGCACGATGCAAGTCTGAGGGTGAATTCTTTCTCTCACTGTGTTCAGCTTGTTCCCCTACGCGCACCTGCGAGCTTAAGTCTCCAGCCTGCAAACGTTCCGATCCTGGTCTCACGGCGCCCCCTGGCGGCCCAAGGAAGAACGGCTTTCCGGCCCTTTATTCCAGGGAAGTCAGAAACCGGGTCCCCCAGAAGAGACACGGGCGCGTTGAGTGGCTGGCCCGGGACACTTCCTGGCGCGCAGGCAGAGCTGTCGCTGCTTCTGTTCCCTGCCCCCCTGAAGAAGCGCCAGGTCCACTCAATGCCCACGCACCGCCCCTTCGTGGGCTGCGAAATGCTGGGGCGTTCCAGCTTGTCGCAGGGATATGCCGCGAGTCCCGCACAATGGTTTGTTCCGCGTCCCCCGCCACCCCCAAACGTGCCGGCAGACGCTGACATGGTGCAAACCCTGTCAGGAATGATCTCAGCCAGGAATCTGCTCCTGTAATGTGAGTCCACAAGGACAGGCGGACGTGTCGTCTGCACATTGTTAGTGTTCCAGGACCTCACCTGGCAGATGTGTTCTGCCAGGGAAGATGGGGCTGTGTTTTCTTCGGGATTTTATCGAGTTGTTCAGGATTTTGGAAAATCTTTTTTTCTTGGCAATGCTTAGCCCTTATTTCGAAATGTCAAATATAAATAAAAAGCAATTTCTCTTAAATTTGTCCTTTACTCATTATAAGTAGGTGAAAGTGACTTCATCATATCTCTAGTGGGGCTTTGGACAAGCACTCCATGTGGAAATGAATAGTATTTTATTATAAATTACCTTTTATTTCTAATTTACATTACAGTTAGAACATTTTGTTTTTTAATTCTCGGAAAGGTCCGATTATATTACCTGTGAATCTTTACTTCAGGACACTAAAGCGGGTGTTACAAATGATTTGCTAAAAAAAAGGAGCATTGGGTCTGTGGGGAGAAGATCCAGTGTTCTGAAGTCACAGAAGGAACAAAAATCAGATGGTCTTCATTAACCGAGGCCTGCTGGTTACTTCCTGACACTTCTTCCCTCTTGAGGCAGAGGCTGCAGGTCTCTGCCTGTGGTTCTCCTCCCCTCCTGCTCACCTCCAGCATCTGTTCCCCGCGCTCCCAGGCTCAGTGGCAGAGGGGTACCTGGGGATACCGTGGGCAGAGCCAAGGAAAGCTAAGCACAAGGGGGCTGCCTGGGCTTGCACAGGACCGTTCCCACAGCAGCTGCTGAAAACGAGAAGGGCTGCAGGCACCTGCTCCAAGTACCCTCTGCTTAAAGCAGTGCAGCCAAGAGCAGCATCTGCACCAAGGAATGTAAATGTTAAATGTTTTATCACTTAACCAGCAAGTCCTCAGACTGATGTTTGCCAACGGGTTGACAAGGCTGCCTGGCCACGTGGAGATAGCCCATGTGCTCTGTGGCCACGCATGCGAGGGTGCCGCTGCCCTGACCTCGTGTGAGCCTTGATAAATAGAGGCCCCTGGGGACTTAATTTGTCCTGGCTTCGAGGTGCTTATGTGCAGCTTCTCCTAGTCTGCCCTTTTCCTCTGACCACGTGCTACTTTCCATTTCCCCCACTCCTCTGTGGGGGTGTCAGAGGAAGATCTGTCCACTTATTGCACAAACCTTTGCTGGTGTCTTAGGCTATGACCCCAGGAGTGGACTAGGAACTAAGGGTCCAGGTGCAGGTGATATACTGAAAGGAGAGGATCCCAGGAGAAACTGGTAAGGGCAGTGAAGGACAGGAATGGTGGGGAAGCCACAGGCATGTGGTTTCAGAGGAAGAGCCAGCCCTCACCGGATCCCGCAGGAAAGCCCTGGAGTATGAATTATTTCTCAGAGTTTGCCCCAACCCAGGCAAGGGAGCTGGGCTGTTAGACCCCTCCCCAGTCAGCCACTGGCTAAAGGCTACCTGCCCGTCTTCCCTGGAGTAGCCCGAGGATGGTTCCCCAAAGCGAGTTAGACACCTAGGTTAGGTGTGCAAGCACCCAGAGCTGGGGAAAGGCCGCGGAAGCAGACAGGGGCCCTGGGGTCTGATGGTGCGTCCCCAGTGTCTACCGCGGTGGCCCCCTTTGTGCCAGGCGCTGGACTAGAGTGTTGCTTCCCCATGTGTGTTCTTGCCCACTCAGGGAAGGACTGTATTTGGTTACTCCTGCAGCAAATGCACCTTAGCTGACCTGGGTCCTCCCTTTGACCCTAAGGAAGTCGCTGCCTCTTTGGGGCTCAGTTTCCCTTATCTAAGTGAAAGGGTTGGACACTGTGAGACACTCACTCCTTCTACTCTCAACTCTGTGGCCACAGCAGCTTAACAGGGGGGTGTGGGTACTGACATAGAATGCAATGTTTAGCAATCATTTTGTCAGCCCTTAGATAGTTGTATCTGGAGATAGATGATTACAATTCTATTATAATGTTGAGGAAGCAGCCAAATTATCTTATTAGATGGCAGAATGGAGGCATAATTAATATAAGCATTTTCAGTAAATTCAATCACAAGAGCTCAGGACAGAGTTTGAGAGAGAGTGAGGAGTGTGTGGGTGGGTGGTTTGTGATTTTAGATGGATGTTTTTAGGGTGGTGATACACTCAAGCAAATAAGGCCTAAGAACAAAGAGTATGAATAAAAAGTAACTGCCACTTGAGGCAGGACAAAAGAAGTGTAAACAGTTGGGCTACCTTTTACTTGGCTTTTGCCCACCCACACTGCAAGGAGCACAGTGACCAGCTTCTCCATGGAGTGAGTAACTGTTTTGTGGCCAGGGAAACAGTTTCTGTGGGGGGTCATTGGTGGCACCCGCCATGACTAGATCAACAACGTGGATGCAGCTCCCTTTTCTGGAGCCCACCTTGGAAGAGGTGGTGTTTTGAGTGACGGTACTTTTTCTGCCTGTCTCCTGCATCCATAAAGTATGTCGGCAAGATGTGGGGACCTCGCACGGCAGTGTGCTCCCGGCTGACCCGTTCTGTCTGGGAACGAGTGTTGTGCCCCCAAGAATGCTTGGAGCAGGCTCGAGTCACCGCGGAAGCCTGAATGCCAGGCAGTCATTCGGGGAGATGGATGGAAGGGAGTGGTTTGGGGAGCCGGGGGGCTGCTGCAGCTTCACTGTGGTCATTTACGGTCTTGCTGAGTAACCAGGTTGACAGCTCGCTGTCAGCTGACCCGGCTGGCACACAGCCTCAGCCTTCTGCCCGCCCCCTCAGTGTGGGGAACGTCAGCCTCAGAGACAGTGACCAGACTCAGTAGGTATGGAAGGAAAGGCCCCAGAACCCTAACCCACGACCTCTTTACCCAGAGAGAGGTGTGCATGTGGACACATGCTTGAACCCCTAAATATTTACACAAGTAGACGTTTGTGAAATAGACGTAGCACAACTATGGTGATTGTTACTTTTGGTACAGGTAGAATGAGCATGGATAATCCCAAATAAGAAGTAATCCAAAGACAGCTCTTGGGGAAGGTATTAATAATTAGCTTGGGGTATGGACATTGAGGCATTTTTGTTTTTGTCTTTTTGGTTTGTTTTTGTGGTGTGTGTGTGTGTGTTTCTTTTGGCAACAGAAGTACCAATCTGATCCTATTTAACTTACCCGAGTTTTTGTTTGCTCTGTTTACCTGACATTGAGGGTCCAGGGGCCCAGAAACGTCCTTGTTTCGAGGGGCCGAACCGAGCTGGTCAAGCGTCCGTGGATGCTCTGGTCCACTCACGTGCACAGCAGAACCCGTGCCTGTGGTCCGTAGCAGCCCCACCGGCAGTGGCCAGTGGGCAGTGAGGGGCAGGCGTGTGGAGTCAGAAGTCCAGGCCAGCGCCTGGTGTGGTCGCTTCCTTCTGTGACCTGGGCCGTGTCATCTCTGCCTGGTCTGCCTCAGTGGACAGCGTGGAGATGGAGTGAAACGGTGTAGGAGAAAGTGCTTGGAAACCGTGACATGCTCCTGGGTGGGTGTAAAATCCTCTGCCTGGATGGCCTCGCGGAGGCGGTGCAGGCCCAGGAGACCGGTGGGAAGTCGGTCTGGGCAGCAGAGCAGCTCGCTGCGGGGCACAGCCATGGGGCCCTGCAGAGTCCCGGGGCATGGGGCAAGGAGGAGGTGACACTCCCTGCATGAGGCTGCATGGTACTTGAGGAAGCTCTGGAATCACAATAAAAACGAGTCTGACATGGCGGTTTTGTAACGTCCCCTGGGCTGAAGGGCATCATGGCCACCAGCCCCTTCCCTTCCTTTCATTCATTCACTCCACAGAGTACTGCGTGGCAGGAGAGGCAGAGCTGCCAGCCGGCAGCCACAGCTCGGTGAGAAGATGCCCCGACAGAGAGAAGCTTAGGTCCCGGGACTCCAGGGAAGTATTTTTATTGACTGCTACACACCAAATTACCCTGAAGCACAGAGGCTTAACACCACAGCAATCGTGTATTCTCTCTCAGAGTTTCCGTGGGTCAGGACGCAGAGGGTATGGGGGGACAGTCTGTCTCTGTGCCTCACATGTGGCCTCTTGGGAGGGCCTGAGGCCGGCCACAGGGGTGATGATGGAATGCTTGCCCACTCACATGTCCGTGAGCTGCGCTAGTGGTTGGCCGTGTGGCCTCTCCCTGTGGTCTGGACTTCCTCACGGCGTGGAGACGGGGTTCCAAGCATAGGACCGAAGCATCGCTATGGCCTCACCTAGGAAGTCACACAGCTTTGCTTCCACTGGGCAGTAATGGCCAGAGCAGTCACGAGTCCCACCCAGGTTGGGTGGGGAGAACGCAGTCCCCACCTCTCTGTGGGAGGAGTGTCGCAATGTAAGGAGACCCTGCGGAGTGAATAAGCACGTGGGAGGGGCTGTCTTTAGAAAATATGCCCTGCCACACCCATCCAGGAGAGGGTCTTTCAGTGGGGAGGCTTTCTGGAGTGGGGGTGCTTTCTAGAGGGGCTTGGGCTAAGTCCTTTTTTTGGGGGGGACAGAGTCTCTGTCTGTCCCGGCTGGCACACAGCCTCAGAGTCTCTCTCTGTCACCCCGGCTAGAGTGTGCTAGAGTATAGTGGCATCATCATAGCTCACAGCAACCTCAAACTTATGGGCTCAATCAATCCTCCTGCCTTAGCCTCTCAAGTAGCTGGAACTACAGGCACATGCCACTATGCCCAGCTAATTTTTTCTATTTTTAGTAGAGATGGGAGTGGGGGAATCTCACTCTTGCTCAGGCTGGTCTTGAACTCCTGAACTCAAGCCATCCTTCTACTTTGGCCTCCCAGAGTGCTAGGATTACAGGCACGAGCCACCACGCAGGCCTGGGCTGAGTCTTAAAGACTGGAGAAAATAAGATGTGTGCGAAGGGGGTTAGGAGAGAGTCCAGGTGCAGGGCAGCATCCACTGTGGGCTGGGGTTGGGGGGGGAAGAGTGTGGGCAACTACAGGGGTGTCTCTGACTCTGGAGCAGCCTGTGCTGGAAGCGGGGGGAGGGGGGAAGGTGGGGGAGGGGGCTGCAGGGGGAGGGGCTCAGCCTAGAAGAGTTCACGATCCCTGGGGTTGCCAAGCTCTCTGGGAATCAGAGGGAAGATACAGCCCCTCCTCCAGGGAAAAAGTCCACACGGGATTTTGCAGACCCTTTCAGGGCCCCAAGGCGAGGCGATCTCACAGATCCCTTCCTGCCTTGCACCTCTGTGGAATGGGCTGGGCCCCACACTTACAGGACTGCAAGGGGGCAGTGAAGAGTTCACATCTCCGCTGACTCAGGAAAGGAAGCGTTTGGACCTATGTGAAGGAGGCACCTCTGGGCTAAACAAAGCTGGTTGCTCCTGCAGTTGCTGCCAGCCCCAGTTTGGTGTTCTCTGCACTGCCCCCAGGCCCCAGGCCTCCCAGCAGTGCACACCGAGTGCTCCAGGCTCAGGGCACCTGCGGCGTGTGGCTCAGCCAGTCCCCACCAGCCAGTGTGACAAGGTGGGAAGGTGGGTGCCCATTTTGGGTCAGTGTTTCAACACTTGGATTCATGGATGAACAAAGCTAGCAGGGGCAGGGGGAGGGAGGAATTTATTTTGCCAATTAAGAACATCAACTATCATGATCTACTGTTATTGTTATTTCATAAAAGAAAGGCTGTTTTGAAACCATATAACGAAGGCAGGACACAATCTCTGCATAAAGCACAGTCATTCTTAAGCAAGGCCCCTGCAGGGGGCTTCTGCACACTCTCAGCTGTGCCCTGCCTCGGTTTGCTGTGGACGGCCCAGTCTTTCTCCCAGACCAGCCCTGTGCACACTCACGCTGGTGGCCCTGCGGCTACTTCCTCTCAGCTCAGATGCCTCCCTGCTGTCTGTGATGAGGTCGCAGGCCCAAGCCCCAGAGGGATGAGGCAGTTTGGCTGTACTTGGGGTACCACCTACGTTCTGCCTTCTCAGTCATTTCAAATGCGAGTCACAAGGAGGGGCCAGAGATGGGTCACAGTGGGGTGTCCAGCCAAACCTACCAGACAATGGCCTTCAAGTACAGCAGACAGCAGCAGGGCCGTGCTACCTACCTCTCTGCAGGTGTATGTAATCCAGGAGCATGTCTGCTTCAACCCAGCCCTTGTCCCAAATGCCACACCCAGCCAGTGGCATCACCAAGCCCCAGCTAGATCTGGCATCCACTCCACATCCTTGGTCTTCTGGGCATAGAGTCTCACTGTTCACAAAGTGCTTCTATGTAATTTTGATTCTCGAAGTGGGGGAGGTATGGGTTCCACTTTACAGATGGGAGCCAAGGCCCAGAGAGCATCCTTCTCTTGCCCAAAGTTGCACAGCGCTGCTGTCAGAGCTGGGAAGATGCTGTGGGTCTGACAGCCTCTCTGGGCCAGCCCTGTTTCCACCACAGCATCCTCTGTCCCCCACCTGAGGCCTGGCTCATATTCCTGACCCACCCAACAACACCTTGCCCTGCTCCACCCAGGAGGCTCAGCTATGGGACAGGGTGATTCAGGCACGATTCAGCTTTTGCCTGGGCTGAAAAAGTTCAAAAAGAAAGCCACACTCATGCCTGCCACGTCTCCCTCTCCAGCCCTTGGAGTCTGGCTTCAGCTCCAAACTAGATACTTCTTCCTGGGAGGCACCTTTCACCTTCCACATTCACATCTGGACTCACCTGTCTCTGCTGTCCTCAGCCGCTTCCTCTGGTGCCCCTGTGCTCACACTGGCCTGCAGCCCCCGTACCCATGCCCTCCCTCTCTGGCTGCTTTCTGTCTCAGGGATACATCCCCCAGGTCCCTTGCACCGTGGGCTTGCGGGTACGTTTGGCCCAGAGCAGGTGGAGGGGAGAAGCCAGGGCGTTCCTTCCCCTGGCTCTGCTCTAGGAACGCGTCCAGCAGGGCTGAGGGCTGCTCCCTGGCCCCGCCCCAAGCACAGGCCTGCCCTTGTTTCTGCTCGGTCTGCAGGTGTGGGCCTTTGGGCTCCCGTTACCTGCCTCCCTTTTCTGCCCATCCTGCCCTAAATGGTGTCAGTGGCTTCCTCGCAGTGCTCATCTCTGAGCTACCTCAACATCTTGTTTGGCTTCTCAGTTTTTATACCATGTATGCAACCAATCTCCTGTACTGAAGTCCCTCTGTTTGAAATACTGGTGTGGTTCTTGCTGCCTGCTGGACCCCTGGCTGATACTGTTCTTTCTCAGAGGATGGCACTAAATCAGAGTATTTGGAGTTGTAGATGTCACCTCCCTCCCCCAGTTAGGCAGAAGACTGGGCCTCTAGTCTGTCTCTGGAGCCCATCCCACCTCTCCTCCCCATGCGGCAGTCTTGGGCAGGTCCCTATCATCACCGCCTTAGATGATCCCAGCAGCATCTACCAGGGCACTGACAGCCTGGCAGCCCACTTCTCCCCACAGCTGTCCAGTCTGATCAGTCCATGCTTTGATGAGGCCCCCGCAACTTTCCAAATCAAGCCAGCACTTTAGGGCTGGCTCTTCCAATCTGGACCCATGCTGCCTGCCAGCCCTGCACCATCCTCTACACACCGTCCTCCCACTGTGTACCCCACACCCATCCCAGACGGCTGGTCACTTCCCAGACACACTGTACTCTGACCTCTACCCCTTTGCTCTACCCCTCTACCTCACTCTCTCTGCCTGGACCACCCTCTCTTTTGTACTAGTAAAAGTCTATTGATTGATTATACAGCAACTGCTGCCTCCTCTGGGGTGAAATGTATCACTCCCCACTCTGCTTCCATGCTCCCTCACACCTGCCCCTTTAGGAGCTCTTCTCACATGTGATGTGTTTCTCAAGGGTGGGACCCTGCCTGAGTCCTCCTGTACCAGGGACCTCACACTGAGACCAGCTCTTGCACAGGAATTCAGGAAATGTTTGTCAACTGGAATAGAAAGTGCTCATTGGAATCCACTGGCCTCCCTGGCCCTTAGAGATAGGGCCTGTGCCCAGGTTCCTGTCTTGTTTGAACGATCAACCAGAGAGTTAGGGGCCTCTCCTCATCTGACTTCAGAGCTGTTCATTTTGGTGACATTTGCAATGATCCTGGTTAATGTTTAATCTCAGTTTCTTTGTTTTCTGTAAAGCTGATAACAGTGTGTAGCAGGGAATGCAAAGGAGCAAGACCCACAAGAGGAAAACAAACACCCACTCCATTTTTACTTAACGATTACAAATTAGTCATTTCCCCAGAGCTCTTTGGGAGTGCAATGGAAATGGATTCAAAATGTTAAAACGCCCGCCGAAATGATATAACCATACCAAGACCATAATAGGCCCCTAGAGCTGGACTGTACACATCAGCAACGTGCTGGCCTCTAGAAATCTCTACCCTAGATTCAGTCTTCCTGAAACTTCCATCAGTGTCACTTTCCTGCATCACAACACAGATGGCTTTCTGGGGGATCCTGGATAAAGCCTGAACTCATCAACTTTAAATTGAAGTCCTCTCTCCCAGCCCTCCCCCACTTTTCAGCCTTGGCTGTCTCAGTGGGAAACTTCTTTTCCAGCCAGACATTCTGTTTACAGAGCTCAGACAGCCACGAGGTGGGTCTCACTCCTGCACCCTTTGAGGACAGGGTAGAGTAGTGGTTAAGAGTGTGAGGTCGAAACTCAGGTATGCCAGGGTTCACGTCCAACCTGCACCATGCCTGGCTGTGCTAGCCACACTGCCTCCAGGAAGCCTGCTCTGATTTCCCTGACCCATGGCCATGCATTTTTCCAGCACCCACCTGCTCCAAGTACAGTCCCACTGCCCCGAGTGGACATTGAAACCTCCATGGTCTTGTGATATATATTTCATTGGCATTTATTCATGTGTTCATCTAGTCTCTCCACCTGGACTCTAAACTTTGTAGCCAAAACAGGTCTGTTAGGGGTCTCTGAATGCCCTCAGACTGCCTGCATGAATAATAACTGCAGAAAGCACTCGCTGTTGGTTCACTTTGGCCAAACTTTAAGGTCATTCTACACCAGCCAAATAACAGGACGAGAAAAGATGGAAACATACCCTAGGCTGTGGCTAGAGGTGGCCGTCCAGCCCACTCGTGGGACAGGATGCTCAGTGTGTACAGATTTGCTTCTGGTGTCTATTAGAGGCCTCTGACCTGTCTCTTTCTCCTGAGAATTCAGAATAATAATCACAAACAAGAAATGAGTATGCCTCCACACTTATGGTCCACGGCTGACCCTCAACTTTCAAACCTGCCTCTTCTGAGCTGTCCAGCACAGGCCACCTCCCACCGCGTCCTCTGCTGTAGATCTCCGGTGTCTCTACGCTGCCTGCCGGAATGGTGGGTGAAGAGCAGAACTCGCAGGAGCTGGGGAGGAAGAGAGCATGCCTATGAGTATATGGGGTTTGAGGTACCCAGGATAATAGGTCACCCTAGAACCCAGGGACCTTGGGCAAGTCCCTTCATTTTTCTGGGCCTCAGTTTCCCCCATCTATCATGCAAGATAATTAGATCAGACAATCTGGAAAGTTCTATCCAGCTCTCTAGAGATTTCAGGGAGGGTGTGAAGAGGTCTTGCTAACACTCAACATAGCCTGGTCATGTGAGGCCTGACCAAATAGTGTTTAGAGCTGTGCTTCCAAACCTTAACGTCATATGAATCATGGGCATCTAGACAAAATGTAGATTCTACAAGTAGAGGGTAGAATAGTGGTTACCAGAGGCAGGAGAGGGTGTGGGGGTGGGTGGGTCAGAACAGGGGAGATGTTTGTCAACAGGTACATAGTTACAGTTCGGAGGAGTAAATTCTGGTGCTGTATTGCACAGTAGGTGACCATAGCTAACAATACTGTACTGTACATTTCAAATTAGCTAGAAGACAAGATTTTGAATGTTCTGACCACAAAGAAATGATAAATGTATAAGGTGATGGATATGCTAAATATCCTAATTTCATTTTTACGCAATGTATACATGTACTGAAATATCACATTGTATTCCATAAATATGTACAATGATCATGTGTCAATTAAAAACAAAATTTAAAAGGAGATTATGATTTAAATGGCTCTGAGGAGCAGCCTCCAAACGTGCATTTCTAACAAGCTCGAGCCTGAGGTGCCAGCCCAAGGTCCACGCCCGGAGCAGTGAAAGTTCAGCAGTGGTTCTCAAGGGGCGATCCTGGGACCTTAGCGTCAGTACCACCTGGGAACCTATCAGAGTCAGTGAGGCCCAATCACAGACCGATTGGGTCAGAACTCGGGCGGCGCCCCGCAGGGGATGCGGATGCATGCCCAAAGTCTCGGAACCACTGTCCTAAGAGAACTGCTTCGGAACCTGGAGGTAAACGGGAAGCACCTAGAGAGAGTTGTTAAAAACACTGGTGCCTGGGTCCCGCTCCCAAGGGTTCTAATGTAATTGGAATGGGGTACCTCCTGGGCGTCAGATTTTTAAAAGTTTCCCAAGTGATTCTAACGTGAGGTCAGTGAGCGCTAGAATGGACTATGGACTAGGGCTGCGGCTCAGAGATGCGCGAGCCGCGACTCCCCGAAAGCGCTCTCCGGCCAGCGGCCACCAGGGCGCGCTGTTGCGCCGCCTGGATGGCCGCGGGCGGCGGCGCGGCGAGAGCTGGGGCTGGGGAGCCCGTGCGGCTCCAAGGCGGGCGCCTCCGGGAGCGGCTCCCGGCCGAGGCCTGCCCTCCCCCGTGCATCTGTAGCTAATTAATGCTGGCCGCGGCCTCGCCGCGCGTGACGTCAGCGACGAGCTCCGTGCTGGGGAAACGTGGCCGCGGCAGCCGCTCGGCACAGGCTGCCTCGTCCTGGCTAGCTCCGCTGCCGCCCCCTCCAGGCAGGACGCCGGGCCCGCCTCTGGGACTGAGATTGTTCGCGCTGCTCCGATGACGCGGGAGTTTCTCCCCATTTCCACGAGACTGGCCACCGTTTCCTGCTCCATCTTTCCCGGCAGGTCCCTGCCTTTCCCCTGGCTTGTCAAGACCCTCGAGATCCCGGGAAATCCTACAGGCCCCGGGGAGCTGCCAGCTCAGCTGCA
The DNA here is from genome assembly GCA_963574885.1 of Lepilemur ruficaudatus. Taxonomy (NCBI): domain Eukaryota; kingdom Metazoa; phylum Chordata; class Mammalia; order Primates; family Lepilemuridae; genus Lepilemur; species Lepilemur ruficaudatus. The sequence goes on from CAUYRT010097686.1 coordinate 71,048, forward strand.
GAATCAACTCGTACCTTTCCCGTTCTGGATTTCTCTCCTCCGCTCAGTTCCTCTCCTGCTGCCTGCTCTCCCTTTTTCTCTTACCTGAGCTGTGTGGATCAGGTATTCCCAGCCGGCGTGTTTGCACACACAGGGCGGGGGAGATGGGGCCGTGGGTTGCTTCCCTTCACTGAGGCAGATGAGGCGGTGCGTTTGTAAGGAACACTGTGTGCATGTGTGGGGTGGCTGCAGGGCTTGGTTGTTGAAGGAACTCGAGTTTCCAGGAAAAATTGCCCCCTTTAAGCAGGGCCGGAGTTTATTCTGGAGAGGAGAGCCCCGCCAGGTGCAGCAAGGCGCTCTGCCCAGCTTCCCCGGCTGGGTGAAGGCTCCCTCCCTCCCTGCGGGGCTTTCCCAGCTGGGATGCCAGAGTCGCCTTTATCATAAGTGCCCCACTTCGTATTTCATCCCTGTCCCCCCCGCCCCACCTGTTCGCTGTTGCGCTTCACTGGTGTGAGGTGGTGTCTGGAGAAAGGCGTGTGGGTAGAAGACGCTTGCACCTCCCGTCTGGGCGGTGCCCGCTTACCCTTAAGGCATCCACAGCTCATAGTTGTAAGAGGTGAAAAGGTAGTTCTGGCCAGCAGAGTAGGTCTCATTCCTGATTCCTGCCTCCAGCCTGACTTCAGGGCCTGTACCTGGTTTCTCCCATTGGCACCCCAGACCCGCCAGTGAGGTGGGTGCTCCCTGTAGCCCCAGGGAGGGACAGACTGTCAACCCTGCGCGGATGGCACAGAGCCCAGCCAGCCCAGGTGAGGAAACTGAGGCCCAGAGAGGGGAAGAGATTTGCCCTGGGTCACACGGCTGGTTCCTGGCAGATCCCCTCTCGTGATAATTCCTCAGATGCTCCTGCTGGGGTCTCGGGTGTGACACTGTCAGGCAGTACTAAGGGCTCCAAAGGGAATAGGTTTAATCTGAAGAACATTAGTCTCTCCTGAATTCAGATGAGTGACCCCTCCTAAGAGGCAGATGTCATTCCAGAGCTCAGCCTGACCTTGATGCTGCAGCCCCTGGACAGGGGTTCTGGGTGAAAACCGTCTCCTAAGGGCTTCAGGGTATTTAGCCTGTTAGCCACAGGGGCCCCACAGGGGACAGAAGGCCAGGGAAGAGGTGTAGGATGTATGGTTCCTATTCCTTCCAACACAGACTCTGAAAGTAAAGGTCCAATCCTTGAACTGGATTTCAAATGGGGTTGGGCCTGGCCAAGGAGATTTAGGCAGCCACACGCTTGCGCAATTTCCCTACTGCTTCCACAGTGTACCTGGCCGGAACCCAACTGGAAATCAGACACTCATGAAACATCAAGTCTGGGAGGACCAGAGAGATTCACGTTCATGTTTCATGGGTAAAAAACTTGAGGGGAGGCCAGGAAAGGGACTGGTCCAGGGTCACCAGATACTTGGCAGAGCTGGAGCTTGGACACAGGCTCTGGACTCTGGGTTGTGCATCCCCAGCGATGTCCTGCTTTCCACGTGGACAGATGCCCTGATCCTGTTCCATAGGGGCTACTGTCTTTTCCTGTCTTTGGGGTGTGTAAATGTGCGTGTCTATGTGTGTGTGTAGACATTTCCTGTTTTGTCTCTCTACCTCCAAATCCTATCTGCTTCATAAAACCCAGAGAAAAAGATTCTATAACCTCAGTCACCCGTTCCAGGATCACAGTCAGGAAATCCTTGCTCCTACCTCACCCACATCCCCCATGCTGGAGCTTAAGTCCTTCCAGGTGGGGCTGGCAAGAGTCTGTGGGACTTACTCCAAGGGCCCCAGGGAAGAGGGCGGGCTGTTTGGGGAGGAATGATCACCCGGGAGTGTGCACGCCTGACAGAGCTGCCTCAAAATCCAAATTGCTGTCCTCTGGCACGTGAGCTCACTCTGCCTGGGATCTTGAATGATGCTGCTTTGGCGGGGATACTGATTCTAGCCAGTGATTTATCGTCTGTTTACTCAGAGAAACTGTTCATTTCTGCTGCTGGGAAGGGAAGGAGGGAGGTGAACGTGTGTCCTTCGGGCTGCAGAGGTAGCCAGCAGGGATGACTTATACACTCCCCCTGATGGGTGACCCCCATTAACTCTTCCTCCCTGCCTCTCCCCACCTGATGAGAAACAGGGAATGCACTCCCTCCCATCTGGGAGGCTTCAGATGCATTTTCTGCTCAGAGCCCATTGCTTGCAAAATTCCACTCAGAAGACGAGGAAGGAGGAAAGAAGTAACGACATCGTGGAGTCCTGTTCCATGCCCAGGATACTTGCATTCCGACCCTAAGATGTAGACATTGTCTCCCTTTCACAGATGGGAGAACCGATGGTCAGGGATCTTGAATTGTCTAAAGCCACATAGCGAGTGAGCAGAGCTGGGATCCAAACCCTGTGGGGCTAGTGCCATAGCTTGTGCTCTCCCTCTGCCAGGGTTTCTCCAAGGGTGCATCTTGGGCTACTGCGTGACGGTCACTTCGCATTCAGTCAGTTGTTTTAAACAGGCAGTTGCTGACCTAGGCTTGTGGGATTCAGCAGTGAAGAAGACAGGCCCTGCCCTCCTGAAGCTGCCTTTACTGAAGGAGATCAAGAATAAATAAGTATAAGAAATAAGTCAATTCTAACATGAATAGAAGGTGCTAGCACTCAGGACAAGGGGAAGTCGGAGAGGGTGTTGGGGCATGAGAGGGAATGTGGGTTGCAGTTGTAGATAGAACGGTCAGGATAGACCTCGATGAGGTGATGTTGGAACTGAGACTTCAAAGACATAAGTGTTTAGCTATTGAGCCTGTGCTCCTGTGCCTGCTTCAGACCTCCTCATTCAGAACCTTGGGGATGGGGCCCAGGAATGCGTATTGTAACGAGTGGTGTATACACACCAAAACTTGGAAATCCCTGCTGCTTCTCCATGCAGAAGGCTTTTACCTACCAGGTCAGCAAGTATTTGCTCAAAGCCAGGTGTGGCTCTAGGGGGTTCAAGAATGAAGCTGGAATGCAGATGATGACGGCCTTCGAGTCTTGATAATTGGCTAATAATACTCAGTAACTAAAACAGGCAGAATGCAGCTGTGACTGGGACTGAGCCTGGAAAGCTCTGTGTCTGTGCAGGGCAGGATGCTGATGCCCCGCCAAGGTGCAAGCCAGGCTATTGAAGCAACAGGTTGAGAAGACTTGGGTTCTAGGTCAGGCTCACCCGCGGTGAGCTTGGGCGAATCACTTGCTTTGAGGAGTTTCAGCTTCCAGGTTTGGGAAGTAGAACTGCTAAACCTTCCCCTCCTTACCTTACAATGCTGCCACCACCTCCACCCGCAGCCAGTCTGTGCATCCATCCATCCATCCACTCATCACCACCACTGCCATCAGCAGCCTCACGTCATTGCCAGCATTTCTGGTGTGGCCTGTATTCAGACCAACAAAATTCCAGTCCCATAAAATAATTTGGAACATGCCTAGGACTTACTGTAAAGGAATTTGGGCTGAAAAAATAATGAAGAAAAACTGTATGAAGAGTAATTAACTGGGATATTGAAATCTTTAATCTTGGAAGATCTGTTCGATGAAGTCCAAAGGTGGGGTTCGTGCCGCTGGCTTGGGGGAGCCAGACAAGTGTCTTGTAACTTCAGCTGCGGTGAAAGCTGCGGTGAAAGGCAGCTTCAGATTTCCCCTGATGGCGGGGAGCCCTGCCTCCGTGCCCAGCCCTATTAACTGTTGGCTTCCCAGTTGCTGCATCCAGCCAAAAACATCCTCTGCCGTTTGAAGTGCTTATTGGAAAAGCAGATTTCATCTTGGCTGGAGCTCTGAGCAGTTCCTTGTGTGGGGTACTCCCCAGGGCTGTAATTGAACACAAGAAAGCATCGGCCTACTTTTGGCATTCTTGCTTTCATCTCAAAGACACATTTAAAAATTTATATTTAAAAAAAAGTCAGGGAAAGGGGCCAGCATGGCTCACGTGGCCACTGGTGCCAGAACACCCAACTCAGCAGCGCCAGGAACGAAGGCTGCGGAGGATTAGAAGGGGGAATTAGGACCATCCCGTGTGGCGAAGCCTCACGCCCGGCTTCCGTGGCCCAGACTGTGAGGTGCTTTCGAGGCTGGGCCTCAGTGTGATCTGGGCTTTGCAGAGTAGTTCTGAGGGTTCGGATCAAGTTCCCTCACACCAGTCCAGTCAGGTGAGAATTCTCTAGAAGCCCTGGAGAACACGGGAGTCCAAGCCTGCTGGGACACTTACTCCAGTGTCTAGCCAGACTGGCTGGCAGAAAATGCACTCTCTTTCCCATCGAGAGCCATCATGCCACTGGCTTCCAGAGCCTTTTATCTACCCTGGTGACCACAAGTGAGGGAAAAAGGGAAAAGGCAGGATTCTGAAAACAGTAGGTGTCTAACGGTTGTATGTTAGCATGCTCTCTCGTACAAAAGAATTGCAGTGACAACCTTTTCCTACAACTCTTGTTAAGATCTTAACAAGGGCCTGATGTAAGGCTGAAACATCAACTTCATGGAGGACTGAAATAAAGTAGCATCCTAGAGAAGGAGAAGCCCTCACACTCCAAACATACACCCAGATACCTTTTGTTTTAGGCTTCACTGCCCCCTTGAACAGGGTTATTGTTGCATCATCAGCTTGTGCCCCACTATGACCCCCTTAAACTTTTTTTTTTTTTTTGAGACAGAGTCTTGCTGTGTCGCCAGCGCTAGAGTGCCGTGGCGTCAGCCTAGCTCACAGCAACCTCAAAATCTTGGGCTCAAGTGATCCTCCTGCCTCAGACTCCTGAGTAGCTGGGACTACAGGTATGTGCCTCCACGTGTGGCTAATTTTTCCTACTTTTAGTAGAGATGGGGTCTTGCCCTTGCTCCTGCTCAGGCTGGTCTCCAACTCCTGACCTCGAGCGATCCTCCTGCCTTGGCCTTCCAGAGTGCTAGGATTACAGGCGTGAGCCACCGCGCCTGGCCAACCCCTTAATCTTATTCAGGAATTTTTGTTTATAGGAAATCATTCTTTGTGCAGTTGGTTTCTCCTCCGAGTATAGGATCCTACATTTATTGCTGTTTTACACTAAGATCATTGATACCTTGTGTTTTGAAAAAAAAGAAAAAATTAGTTGGCTTTTACAACAACAAAAATACATCCAATGAGATGATTAAAATAGTCATCTTATTTTCAGGACTACAGAAAGGAGGAGGGAAGTAAATACAGAATACTTACTACAGCTATTATTACATTGAACTCTGAGGCCTTTAGTGGCCAAGGACAAAAGAGAAAAGTATATGCATTCCTTAGGAGAGATAAAATTCATCCCATTCTTGAGTTCTAAGAGAAATTTCTGAGGGGCTCCTCTAGTGCGATACAATAGAACAGCGTTTTGATGGCAGTTTTTGAAAATACAGGAGAAGTTTTCACATGGTATTTTTTGTTGTGACCCTTAATCAGCATTTAGGGCATCATAGTGACTAGTCTGGGAAGTGAAAGTAACCTGGGGCGGGGGGGACGGAGAATAGAATACAGGAAGCCCTAAGAGGACTGAGAAAACCATCTGGCCTGTGCCTCGTGCATTCCATACATAAGGGTACTTTGAGTGGGATCTGGGACAAAAAAGAAAGGCAAGCTGCGGAAGGAGTAACGCTGTGGGTGAGATTACATCTCAGGGGGTATCGTCGCGCTGCACTGCGTCACTCCCTGCCCCCAGCAGAAAAGGAATCATCCCAGCGAATGCCCACGTTTTGGTCTTGGTGCCATGTGCACGTGTGTGCGCGTGCATGTGTGAGGGTGCCTGCGAGAGTGGGTGTGAATACGAGCCCCCCACCGCCCCGTCCTCCCCACCCCCGACACACCTCCCACCACAGAGCAAGACTCCTGGCGTCCTGGAATCAGCTCCCCTGTCGGTAGTTGATTTTGATAACCGGCCAAAAATACAGGATCTTTTCAAGGTCTGAAGATCATTAACTCTTTGGAAGAACAACAGGAGCGTTTCTGAATGCTCAAGACTGACAGCCTGTTGGCGATAGGCTTAATTACTCCAATTAAATATTCAGGAACGGAGCCAGGCAGCCGACAGGATTGTGGGAAGGAGCCTCTGCTCTCTGGATGCAGAATTGCCAGTGAGGCAGCATTGAGCTCCTGCTAGCAGAACGCTAGATTCCCAGGCCCCCATGGTCCTGACCTGTGACGGCATTTTCCCTCCTTTAGGAGGCATTGACTTTAGACACGAAATTTAAAAGATTTATTCATTTATCATTCACTGAGGACCTAGCATAATCTAGGACTGCGTCAGGTCCTGAAAGTGCCAACAAACAGGTTCCCTGCCCTGGAGGAAGTGGAGGAATCTACTCCCCACCCCCACATGTAATTATAAGATAACATAATCACAAATGGGATGAGAACATAATAGGAAATAACAATAAATCCTCAAATTCTACCTTATTTGTCCCCGACTGCGGCTTTCCTTCCCGGGAACCACAAGCCCATTTTCTTTCCATATTATCCTGGTGACTATCACTGACTATTGGGTATGGTATCACTTTGGCATAAATGCTGCAAGTTTGGTTGCCAAAAAGTCCCTTGGGAATTCTGAGAATGGGACCTTCAGCTCCGGGGAGAAAGCTTCTGCTGTAGCTGGGGTGGGTTGAGCCTGAGCGCTGGGTGACCGCAGTGGTGAGGGGTGGCTGCTCTTGCATGCTCCTCTTGCCAGGTGGCCTGAGGATTGACCCGTGAGAGGCCACCAACCCTGACCCCGAGACAGGCCAAGCTCCTGGCCCACATGGGGATGGAAGCCATGCCCTGTTCTCCTCACATCCATGCTCCAGCTAAGGGACGATGACTCCCAGCCTTACTGCAGCACATGACAAACAGGAAACTTTCTGGCCCGCCTGAGATCTGCATGTATGGGGAGCCGTTGGCACCGATGGAGCTAGAATCTTGGTCATATGCTCATCTCTAATCTTGGAGTCACAGAGCCATTTCCTCCCTAATATTTCAGTATGTAGCCCTGCTGTCAGCATCAAGAGAAACTGTAAAGAAATTTGATCTTTTTCCTTTGCAATAGACAGTTGTTCTTAATCATCTTCTACCTCAAAACACTTGGCGGATTTTTAGCGCAGTCCTTGGACCAGCAGCCTTGGTCAGCATCACCTGGGAGCTTGGGAGGAATGCAAATCCTTGACTCCACCTCAGAGGTGCTGAATCAGAGACTCTGCAGGTGGGGCCAGTGGGCTGTGTTTTATGGGGCCCTCCAGGTGCTCCTGGTGCAGTTCCAGTTCCAGAGTCACTGAGGATGAATAACTCACTGCGACAGGATTCTTGTTCAGGAGCGGCTGGCTCCCTGGGGCCTGTGCCAGGATCTCTGGAATTGGGTGTGGAGGTGGCACACATAGTTTGCAAAAGGCCCTAAGCCCATTATAATCGGTTTCTCCACCTTACCCTATTCTGAGAATCATTGATCTAGAAACCAACTTGGCAACCTCTCAAGCAACTGTCTCTGAATTTTGATGATTTTTTTTAAAGTTTTAAAAATTTTATTTTCACATTGGAGTAACTTGTGTTTGGCCTAGAAATCTCCTCCATAGTTGGATATAAAGACTTCATTTATACAAACTGAGCCTTCAAAAACAGTTCCTCCTAGTGATTTTGAACAAACTCCATCTTGTTCAGCTTGCGATGAGCAGTAGGTTGGGGCTAGAGCCCACCCCAGGAGGTGGAAACCCACCCTCGAGCCATGCGCCCTCACCAGCTCACAGGGTGGGGGAGCTGCAGCCTCAGCAAGTTCTCGGGTTAGGAGGACTCCAGGACCAGCCAGGAATGGGTGTTGCTTTGCTTACTGTCAAGCGAGCGTGCACATCTGCCTTGTTTTTCTAACAGGCTTCTTAAAGGAAACAGATGTCAGGAGACTCTTTTTATTGCCTGCAATGGGGAGAATACCCTAAGTTGTTTGAAGTGTTTGCAAATGGTGGTAGATGTGGGTATTTTTTTTCTTCTAAAAACGTTATATTTGGGAAGCCACCCTGGATTTGAGGAGATGGTGGGTGTTTAAAAAAAGTAAGGAGAGTTTACTTTAATCCAGCCCCTCTCACTATCTGCAGGTGTTCGTGCTGCTGCTTCTCGCCAGAAAAACAACTAAAGGAAGGAGACTGGCTTCTTAGAAAGTGTGTTTTCCTGTTACAGTAGCCCAAGAGGACCTGTTTATCTAAGTGATGGGCTCCACCTCCTCAGAAGGTGGTATTTCCCTTGTGGCTATTGAGGCAGGAAGCAGGTGGCAGGGAGCTGTCCCCGCAGCATCCCCCAGAGCGGCCCTGGGGTTTGCCACCAACCGTGGCGTGGTGGCGGGTGCTGATCTCACTGATTGCTGGTGGCTCTGAGGCTCTGTGAGATGGAGTCAGCTGATGTGCTCAGCAGATCCGGCTCTGCAGGCTGGGAGGCCTCCGGCCTCTGTCATGTGAACACCAGGTCTGAAAAGTCCCAGAGCTGCCGCGCTATGAGCAGATGGAGGACAAATCTCCTGGCCCAGTACGAACCAGACAGGATCCCTCCTGCCTGGGGACAGGAAGCCAGGTCTGTCATGGACGGCCTCACCTGAGCTCCGCCCTCCCCCTCACTAGCATGGACGCGCTAGTCCCCAGCAGGGGACTGTGCCGGTTTTGTTCACTCAGATATCCCGAGCATCTAGAACACTGCCTGGCACACAGGTTCTCAATAAATATTTACTCACTGAATAACCAAATTCCTCTCCCATCCCCCAAGCTTCCTCTTACACCTGACAGGTAAAGAATTAAAGGCCTTGTTCCTAGGCTGTCAGCTGCTCTTCTGGTGCCCTGGGGACAAAGAAGGGATCGGGAGGGAAGACTGTGTCCCTTCTGCAGATGCTTTCAAGGGGCAACTCAGAATGAGAGATGAAATGAGTCCCCAGTACCAGGGACACCAGGCCAGTGCGTCAGCTGTTTATAAGAGTTGACAGAGGCAGCTGCCTACTTTCCCACCTCCCCAACACGGTGGACCGGAGTCCAGCATTTAAGGCAAAGATAGATGAGGTGACTCAGATACACAGGCCTCTGTGAACATTTGGAGCAACTGCTTCTCTGGCAGTTTACTTCTGAACCGGCAGTTCACCCAGAAGTTGAGTGACCACCCGACAGGGCGGCACGAGGGTTGTCACATTGCCGGGCGTTGGGCTGGAGAGTGTGGCGGGGCTGGGCACTCCCGTGGGTCTGTGGTTCCGGCAGAGCACAGCGTAGCGGAGGATTCCCTGCCCACGGGCTCCAGGCTGCATTGTCCTTGGTTGAGGACCTAGAACCTAGCTTGAAGGACTCTGCAGGAGGCCCTGTCCCATCCCATTCCAGGCAGTACCCTCGCCCCCACAGCCCCATGGCCCTACCTTGGACCAGAGATTCCACACAGTTTAAATTACTAGTATTATTAAGAGAATATTAGTAATTTTGATAGAAAAACATTCCCTGGACCTTGACTAAACAGTGGAATTATAACGCTGCCTATAAAAGTAATGTGTTATGGTTTTCAAACCTTCCCTTCTGCCTAGAGGTGATGATACTGGTCTCATGGTGCCCTCCTTGTGGGCATGGCAACAAAAATCCCCCTGGCACTGTGTCAGCACTGGAGGGCAATGGCCAACAGAGACAAAGTTCCTGCCTCCATGGAGCTTACAGTCTATCTTGCCTCACACCAGCTTGTCTGCCCTCCTCCTCAGTGATGACTTGGCTTCCTATTGCACGGAGAAGATAAGAGCAATCAGAAGAGACCCTCATGAGCTTCTGTCCCCACGTCACCCCACACCCCACTGCATGCTTCTATCTTTTCTCTGCCTCCCTCCTGTTCCATGGATGAACTTTCCATGCCCTGGCGAAGGCCAGCCCCTGCACCTGACCATCCATCCCATGCCCTCCTGGCTGCTCAAGGACGTTGCTCCAGTGTATCCTTTCTCCGTCTTGTACCATCAATCTTCCCTCTCTCCTGAGTCTCTCCTAAAGCAGTCTACTGTGCTGTCATTTCTCCCATGTAAACACACCCTCTCTTAGTCCCACCTCCTCCCCCAGGAGGATAGCCCAGTTCTTTCCTCTTTACAGAGAAACTCCTGGAATAGCCGTCTGTACTTGCCATCTCCAAATCCTCTCCTCCCATTCTCCCTTGAATCCAGCCCAGTTAGACTGTCACCCCCCAAACTGTCCATGTCAAGGTCACCAATGTCCTCATTTTGCTAAATCCAATGGACATTCCTTGGTCAGCAGCATTTGACACGGTTGGTCCCTCCCTCTGTGTTGAATGTGTTTTTTGTTCTTGGCTGGAGTACTATAAAAGACTCCTAGCTGGTTTGCCCCACTTCCACTGTTCCCCCATAACGCCCTTCCTGCCAGTCTATTCTCCACACAGCTTTCAGAAGTATGCTGGATCGCGTCTTCCCATCTCACTCTGAATGCCAGCCACACTCATTCCATGGGCTTACGGAGTCCTCTGTGGTCTGTGCTCTGATATCGCTCTATTTCTCACTACTCTCCCCTTTACCCACTTTCTCCTGCCTCAAGACCTTTGCACTTACTGTTTCTTCTGCTTGGAACCCTTAGCAATGCCTACCCTGAGCATCTTATTTAAAACTGCAGCCCATCCCCCCACATTCCCCTCCTGCACCCCTGCTCACTTTCCTGCATTGTACTGACCATTCTAACTCAGTGACATACCGGTTCAGTGGTGGTGGTGGTGGGGAACCTGCCTGGGGTCCAGGGAATAAGGAGGTGCATTGTCTGTAGAGAATTTAAAATAATCATAAAATGTACTCAGAGTGGGTCCACTTTTTATCAGCACCGAGCACTGGCAATTCTAAACAATTTTATCAGCACTCTTTCTAGCCAGGGTGGGCCGCCCCCACTACTCTCCACTACTTTAACACTCTGTATTTCCCTCATTTATTTTGCTTATTGTTCATTTCCCTGCACTAGAATGTAAGCTCCTCGAGGGCAGAATGTTTCGTCTGTTTTGTTCACTACTGTGTTTCTAGTATCTACCATGTGGTAAGTGCTCGGGAAGCTTTAGTTGAATGAATTAATGAAGTAGAGGGTGCTACGAATACCCTCAGGTAGGGGTTATCAGGAGGGTGTCCCGAATGACCCCTTGGCATTGCCTGTCCTTAAAGAGGAGGAAGGTACTCCGCAGGCAGAAGGAACAACAGGTACAAAAGCCTGTAGCAACTTAACCGCTAGGGTCCTGGGCCAAGGGTAGGAGTCAGAATTCATGAGTGTCGTTCACCAGAATGTTACCCTTCATAATATTAATGTTTAGTACGTGAATGTGTTCCTTTATTGCTAGTTGGCTGAGGGTCCTTGTTGATGTCTTGCAGAGGTCTGGCTGTCACTTTTAATCATAACAACTATTCCCTTTCCTGCTGAAGGACTCCAGGCCTCGGGTGGTGAGCACTCTCCCTACACACTGTCAGAATTCCCACTTCTCCCATTGCCTTCAATGTGGAAGCTGGGAGGCCACTCAGGAAGCTGTGGTTACAGTCCGAGAGAGGGATCCTGAGAGCAAGGAGCTGTCCCCAATGCCTCCTGCTCCGGGGAGCCTTCCCTATTTCTCTTCCCTCTTTGGGCAGAGTTTGTATCCTCCTCCTTTTGGTTCCCTGTTTATTTCTTTATTTTAACACTTAAAACATAATATCATCTTTATTTGCTTCTATATTTGTATCTTCTACTGAATGAGACTCTAATAACAGATATGGTGGTGACTCATTGCAATTCCTGGTCCTTAGTACAGAACTTTGGAGGAAATTAATAAATGTTTGCTGAATGTATAACAAAGCAAACCAGATATCGTATAAAGTACCAGATATCATATAAAGTACTATACCAATGCCAAATAAATATAATAGTTATTATGATGATGCTTTTGAATACTAATCAAAATAATGAGGGTGACTAGTTCATGATTATATAAAATATAGCAGCAGTCCCCAGCCTTTTTGGCACCAGGGACCGGTTTCGTGGAAGACAATTTTTTCACAGACTGGGGGTGGGGTGGGGATGGTTTTAGGATGATTCAAGCGCATTACATTTATTGTGCAGTCAAACCTCTCTGCTAAAGATAATCTATATTGGCAGCCGCTCCCCAGCACTAGCATCACCACCTCTGATCATCAGGATTCTCACAAGGAGCTCACAACCTAGGTCCTTCACATGTGCAGTTTACAGTAGGGTTCTCGATCCTATGAGTATCTGAAGCCCCCGCTGATCTGACAGGAGCTCAGGCAGTGATGTGAGCGATGGGGAACGCTGTAAATACAGATGAAGCTTTGCTCACTCGCCCGCTGCTCACGTCCTGCAGTGCGGCCCGGTTCCTAATAGGCCACAGACCAGTACTGATCCTGGTCCCAGTCCTCGGCCTGGAGGTTGAGGACCAAATGAATATAGAATATATAGAATATACATCCTTTTTTTCTGTAAAGGTGATGTGTCATTTAACTTTGTTCCTTAAAGCTCCAGAGGCCCCAAATCATCCACAATTATTCAAACATCATCAACGCAGAGTGCCTATTAAAGTGCCAAATGTGTTATAGCTTCCAACAATTGTGAATTAGACTGAAGACCATTTTTTTTTAAATAAAGTAGCGTTAACTTAAACACTGCTTTTATATACATGCCAAATCTGAGATGTATAGACCAGCTCAAATGCCAGTGTGCTGATTCGTCTGCAATTGGCAAGTGGGCCATAACCCACCGGTGAGAAGTCTTATAGGCTTCAGAAATAAGTCTAATGAAGTCAGATTTTTAACTAGTTCAAAGTCAGAGTTCAAAAACAATTCAGTTAATATTTAAGTATTGAGTTAAGATAGGTTAAACAAAATTAATTTTGAAACTTTCATAGAATTTTTAAAAAGCAAAACTTTAGACTTAAAATTGACTGTTTTATTATATGCAATGCACTTGAGTATTAAATATATGTTAAACTTTTCATTTAGCAGATTTCTCCCCAGACTTTTAAAACTACCGCCAATACATATTTACACATTCTTTCCCCTCCCCACAAGCATCTCCCCCCTGCACACGAATACCATTCATTTTGAGATCCTGTTGCTCCAAATTAAACAAGCTCTCTTCTCAAGAGCCGCCCATAGGATTCTGCTCCAGGCCCTTGGATAATTTCACCACCTCTGGTTGACTGAGCAGGGCTGGGAATCTCATTACGAAAGCCTTCCACTTCCTTCCCAAGCCAGCCCTCTAGAGCTTCTGTCTCCACGTATTAGGACCGGGGCCGCAGAGCTCTGCCTTGCCCCCTGCCCCTTCCGTGGAAAAATCATCTTCCATCAAACTTAGAAATGGCGAGGAGGGCATAGCAGGGGTTGAGTGGTGGCCAGCGAGCTAAGCTTCATCTGTACTTATAGTCGCTGGCATCACTGCCTGGCTCCACCTCCTCCCCTTCCCCCATGCTATCTGGGGAAAAATTGTCTTCCATGAAACCGGTCCCTGGTGCCAAAAAGGTTGGGGACTGCTGCTCTAGAGGAAGCCAGGATTGCCTGTCATCTGTCCTGGGCCTCAGCCCACCTTGCTTGCAGCCTGTTCACCTAATGTGTTTCAAGAGCATTTCAACAGCCAAGCTGTCATTTGCTCCACCATCCCAGATGGGGAAAAACCTGTGTGGCAAGTTTGCCTCAGGAAGACTGCAATTGGCCTCCTTGTACTTCTAGACAGGGTCTCTTCACATAGAGCAGACTGGGTGTTTGCCACTGGGACTAGAAGGCTTTAGGAGGAAATAATCTTATCTGAGAGGACAGCAAGAGGAGTCACTGGATAAACACAGGGTCTAGGGCTGGGAGTACAACCCTTCCTGATCCATGCCTGACACGTGCTTGTACACAACAAACACTGCAACATCTTTTGGCCATTTTAAAATCATTTTAGTCTCAACTATGGGTTTCCTTTACTGGCATATCTAAGTTTTCAGACTATCCAATGGGTTCTTGCTCCTTTTTTAATAATTAAAAAAAAAACTTTCATAATTGATTCATGATCACTGTAGAAAAAGTAGGGAGAAAATGTAAATAAAGGCTAAAATATATACACATCAAAGTAGGCAGACCAGTTATTAGGCAGGCTTGCCAGAAATCAACCCAGCAGGAAAAAGATGGTGTGCTTTGAAAACACCAAATCTATTATTTCTTCCCTTTTCCCATTTGGGGACCTCAGGTACCACAGCTGGTGTGCTGTGAACAGCAGGACATCCGTGGTATCTGGTGCCCAGCACGAACAGCACAGAGGAACAGGACTGCGCTGACTAGCCCATCCCTCCTTGCTCCCAGTGGGTGTTCCTGACTAGGCTGTGTGGGCTGGGATCTGGGGAGAGGTTTCCTAATCCCAGCTTGAATTGCTGTCTGCTCCACTCTGCAACAAATCGCCTTCCTCATCACCCATCTCAAGTAAGAAGGAACAAATGGTCTTCTGTTGGGATGGAGGACAGGATCTGTAGCTGCTCCCAGCTGCCTGTGGGTTTGTGCTTCACACCTGTCCTGCCCAAGCCTCATCCGATATTATCATGAGTCCTCTGTGCAGGCGCCAATGGGAACAGCCTTTTAACTAACCCCAGGGTGGCACTGAGAAGCTGGAGTGCTAGCTCTTTGGTCTTTGAGAGTCTCCGCTGGGAGGCTGCACTCTTATGCTACAGGTGAGTGTTCTTTCGCCCATACGGTGTGGGTGCTGGCCAGATCCTTCCTGAGCAACACAGCGTGGCAATGACTCAGTCTGGAATTGCCCTCCAGCCACCCGGGAATATCTGTCTATTCCAATTACCCCCTGGCTTCCCACAACATGGGCCATTTGGCTTGCCTGCCTGTGGTATGCATTCAAGATTTGCGCTGTGCGGCGCCTGCCCAGAGGGCTTGCCGCAGGCTTGGAAAGTCCCTCTGAAGAGGAGTGTGGTCGGGCAGGCGGCAGGGTGGCCCGGGGTAGGCTTTTTTTTCTCAGCAGTCGGCGGAGCACGCACCCTGGAGCACGCACTCTGATTAGCCTGGAGCACGCACTCTGACTAGCCGAACTCACAGCTTCACAACACATTCCAAAGCTGCCCCCGTTGGATGCAGCCCGTTCCATACTACAATGACACCATAATTGTGATCTAAGCAGCGTCTACTACAAAGGGGCACATCACGTACACTTTTGTTCACTCTTAAAACTGCCTAGCTCCATTCTGCCCAACAAGAGGCTCAGAGAATGTGTTTGAGCTCACACGCGTGTCTACTTTCCGTCTAAAACCAATTCTGACCTCGCACGCCCGCTCCTGGTTTGTGCTCAGCCAGGTCTGTCCAGCCGATGGACAGGAAGGTCAAACAGTGGTGGGGCCGTAGTCACTGAGCAGCAGGGCTCTTCTACATGTGGTCCCTCACGGTGGTGGCTTAGGAAAGGAACGCGCCCTGGAGCGGGGACAGCTCCTGAGCAGGCCGGGAGGAGCCAGGGCGAACCCGGAGGCAGGGCGGGGTTCGGGGTGCAGCGCGGGCTCCGGGCCGGCCCAGAGGGGACAGCGGGGCCAGGGCCGGCCAGGCCGGCAAGCGGGCGGGTGGCGGCTTCTTGGAGCCGCTGGCAAGGGCTGGTGGTGGCCGCGGCTGCGGCGACGGGGGGCGGGCCCTTTAGTGTAGCCGATGAGCCTGTAATGAAGCCCGGCGCCTGGGCCCCCTTTGTTCCCGGAAGACTATTTCAAAAGCCCCTTCCTCAGCCCCCGTGCGGGGCGAGCGCGGACAAAGGCCCGAGGCGCGGTGGGCAGAGCGGAACGCCCCCTTTGGGGATGACTTTCCAGCCCGCGGCCGGCTCGGAGGCTCCGGGCGCCGAGAGGACCCGGGCACCGTACGCGGGTCGCGCGCCGCCCTTGGGGGCCAAGAGGCCAACGGTAAAACAACAAATACATATATATATAAAAAAACTCGCCATTGCAGGGAATGGGCAAATCGCTCGGGCCGTGTGGGTCCTTGGCAGATGGTTGACGTGGCTTCCCGGTCCCCCACCTGGCAGGAGAGGAACGAGGCGCACCCACAACTGTGGGACTCATCGCCACGTTTTCCTGAGTGCCACTGTGGCACATTCCTGGCCTTTGCAATTATTGGGAAGTGAGGGGATCTTTTTTCCTTCCACTCTCTCCCTTCACCCTCTACCCCCTCATTTTTCTTCCAGGCATGGAATTATCTACTTTAGCAGTTCAAAAGACATTCCATTCCCGTGACAAAAGCAGAACCGGTGATGCTGGCATTCCGTAGCCCTCTTTCTTATAGGGAGATTCAGGCAATAGATCATAATGAATGAAAATTTAAAATAGCATTTCTTTAACCTTTAATGGTATACCTTGCTTAATTTCCAAGTGCCACTTACAGCTCCATTTTTTCACTTCTGCGACCAGGATCCCTCTCAGACCCTGTGCTGACAATAGTGAATTTTATTCCTTCAATATTAATACAGTCTTAAGGAAAATAGGTTGAGGGGATTCATTTTGAACTCTCTCTTAGCTCTAAAATTCCTTGTCTATCACTGAACAAAGGCTGACAGAAGATTTTAAAACAGAGTGGGAAAAGCTATGACCATGGCAAATATCTATTCTATTTAGTGCTCTTCTTTCCTGTTTGGCACACCACCCACTTCTCTTCCAGAAGCAATGACGCATGCACATATCCACTTTGGCTCACCCAAGACAGCCTCACACCAGTGTATGCCAGAGTATCTGGAAGTAGGTGATCAAAAACACTCCCTGTAATCCAACAGAAGACAAACAAACTGGACAAGAATGAAAGGTCAGGGGGATATTTTCCCAAAGGAACAGAGTATTCTAAAAGTTTGAACCCATCTTTAAACAAAACAGTCTCACTCTTTCATCCCTAAATGTGTTGCAATGTGCAGCTGGGCTGGAGGATGGGAGACTGTCTTACTAGGTAATTGTTTCCAGGGAGGGTCACTTTTCGCTTCTCAAAACATGACTCCGATAGGTCACTTTGCACAGGTATCTTTCACGGCTCCCTGGGCCTGGTGGGTCTGAGAGTATTTAAGTCTGTCCCAGAGAGGAGTCCAGGCACAGAGACTGGGGGGCTTCTGTGGGAAGCACAGTGGAAGGGACAACGGGCCAATTCTGGCCCAGCCTGTAGTCTCCCTTGGAGAGGTTAAGGAGGAGAGCACATGGCCTTTGAGCTCCCGTGTCATCTGTCCTGGGGCTTAATCAAGTTATCATATCACCCCAGTGTCTACCGGCCTCCGTCCATCTATTTGAATGAAGACAAAAATTTGCAGACAAATTTCTAGCAGCAGGAAGTTGGTAAGTTGGTGCTCTCCTGTGAGGCTGGATGAAAAGCACCTGTAACCTTGCCGGCCTCCACGCAGCCCCTGCTGGGAGCCGCTTCAAACAGCAGCCTGCTGGCTACAGAGCCTGCCTGTCGGCGGAAGCTGGGCTGGGCTGCGGTGGGGGGAGTGTGCTATTATGTTTCAAGAGAATGGCCTGGAGCAGGCTCAGCTGTGGCCAGGACGGCACAATGTGGCCAGCTGCCCACGAACAGGTAGGTGGACACTTTTCACCCTCCTTTTGATATTGGCCTGGAGTCATAAAAGCTAAGACAGGCCTGGCATGCAACGACCCGACCCTCATGACGGCTTGAAGGGAATACTGTTTCTCTCTCTCTCTGGGAAGGGTGAGAGTCAAGGAACTCTTCACACTGCCATCAAAGCCACACCTCTGCTCCTCCCTGAGCCGCAGTTTCCTCTTTGTGAAGTTCAGGGATGTTGTGATTTATATCTAATTTGCAGGGTGGAAGGGAGAGGGAGTTTGATGTATAGACTGAGCACTGGCTGAGGCTCAAAAGACATGTGTTCTAGACCTAGCTCTATGACTTGGGGAGGCCGCTTAGCTGCTTTTTTTTTTCTTAGTTATTTCACTTGTAAGATGGGGATGATATAGGTATAGGGTGCCTTGCTGCTCTCCCGAGGGGGTGGCCCTGCGGGCAAACCCAGAAGTAATCAGATAGCAAACAGCTGCAATAGGAACCAAATTCATGGGTTCTGAATCAAGGAGATGATAGATGCTGATCAGTAAAGGAAAAAAACTTTAAAACCACATCACTAGTGCCTCTCAAGCCCTTCCAGCTTCGATGCTCTATGATTCAATGTCACAAGGAGGGATAGGAGAGGAATGATATTAATTAGCATTATTATAAGAGTGTTTCATCTAGAGAATAAGATAA
>CAUYRT010097687.1:0-13725 GCA_963574885.1 Lepilemur ruficaudatus
ATCCTTCTGCCTCAGCCTCCCGAGTAGCTGGGACTACAGGCATGTGCCACTATGCCCGGCTAATTTTTTACATATATTTTTAGTTGTCCAATTAATTTCTTTCTATTTATAGTAGAGACGGGGTCTCGCTCTTGCTCAGGCTGGTTTCGAACTTTTGACCTTGAGCGATCTGCCCGCCTCGGCCTCCCAGAGTGCTAGGATTACAGGAGTGAGCCACCACGCCCGGCCCCTGTGATAAGTTTTTAAGTGATTTTTTTTCCATTTCTATTATTCTACTGTTGTTGTTTTTGTGAAGATTTTAAAAATATGGCAATGTACAAACACAATGGATGTAAATACGAGTGCATGTGAATGCAACACCCTCATCCCTGCCCCCTGCCTAATCTGCAGTGCCTGGTTGGCCCATGTGCAATGGTCACCTTAAAGCTCAGGTGCTTTGCCACCTGACAGGGCAACCCACCCTTTAGCCTCTGAGTCATGCAGAAGTGTCAGCTCCCTCATCCTGTGCTAAGAAACAGACCCAGAAGCCTATGTGAGATACAGAATAGACAGGAAAACAGATGGAGAGAGTCGGACACTTGGGAAAGATCACCTGGGTGAGACCTGCTTTAGGGAAGCTGGGATTCTCTGTAGCCAGCAGCCACTGAGTGCAAATGTCCAACTTTATAGGTGTATATCTGTGATGCTTAATTTTATGTGTCAACTTGACTGGACTAAGGAATGCCCAGGTAAGTGGTAAACGTTATTTCTAGGTGTGTCTGTGAAGATGCTTTCAGAAGACATTAGCATTTGAATCAACAGACTGAGTAAAAAAGATCACCAATGTGGGCGGACATCACCTGATCTTTTGAAGGCCAGAATAAAACAAAAAGGTGACCTGAACAAAAAGGACAAATTCTCTGTCTCTCCTTGAGCTGGGATCCTCATCTTCTCTTGTCCTTAGATATCAGAGCTCCTGGTTCTTGAGCTTTCAAACTCAGAGACTTACACCGGTGGTCCCCCTTGTCCTCAGGGCTATGGGCTCAGACTGAACTATACCACCAGCTTTTCTGGCTCTCCAGTTTGCAGATAGTAGATCGCGGAACTTTCCAGCCTCCATAATCACGTAAGCCAATTCCCATAATAAATCCTCTTTTATAGATCTCTGTATATCCTATTGGTTCTGCTTCTCCAGACAACTCTAATATTATATATGTATACTTTTTGCAGTAATAATATAGGTACTTTGCTTTGTATAGTAGGTAACAGGGTCTATTACATTTTTGTAATTTAAATTATACCTTAGAAACACAAGGAGAATTCAGTATTTAAAAGTCCCCTTGTAGAGAATGTTTTTGTTTTATAAGTTGGATTTTCTCAAAGAAGGGTGTAACAGTAACATCTCACACTTTTTAAAGATAATTATGGTACATCAGCTTTATGCAATATTAAGCATTCATTAACATTTAAAATTACAGAGACTGTGGTGATGTGAAAAAATGCTTGGGGTGTGATAAGTGAAAAAGAGCCAAAATATAAAATTATGCTTAAACTATTACTGCAACTAAGTAAAAATGCCCGGGGAAGGACTGGAAAAGAACATGGAATAAGGCAAGCATTTTCATATACATCACATTTCAATCTCAAGTGGATTAAGTGAAGCTCTGTAAGAAGCAAATCCTACCTTACAGCTTTAGAAAAAAAGAGGTTAAAAATGACTTCGCAACATGTTTTAGTTACAGCATGTGGGTTGCTGTAACAGAGAAACTTCACAATGATAGACGATTAACGCAATGGTAGTGCCTTTCCTGTTCATGTTGAATCTGATCAGTGGAAGAGTGTGTGTGTGTGTGTGTGTGTGTGTGTGTGTGTGCGCGCGCGCGTGTGTGCGTGTGTGTTCTGTTCCATGCAGTCTTCAGGGGCCCAGGCTGCCAGCGGCACTATCATCTTTAACCCACAATTCCCAAGTTCTCTCCCCAACAATCAGCCTAAGGATGGAATAACAACATAGAGAGTGGAAAGTTTTTAGGGGCAAGGGCTGGAAGAAGTATACATTCCACCACATTCTGTCAGCCAAAATGTAATCACAAGGCACTATATAACTGCAAAGGAGGCTGGGAAATATAATCTGTGTGCTCAGAGGAAGAGGAAGTGGGTTTTGGTGACCAGCTTGCTGATCTCTGCCACCTAAAGTTCCCACATCTGACCAGAAATAGGGCAAGAATGGGAATCTAGATCTTTCAACTTCAGCTCAGTGCTTAAATTTTCTATCTTCTCTCTCTCCATTGTGCTATTTCTTTCTCTCTCCGTGTCTCTCTCTCTCTCTCTCACACACACACATATTAAAGACAAAGACATATGTGTTGAAGTATAAACAGAAGACAGTCATTCTATATCTAAGGACATGCAATACACAATCTATGATCCTTTTTAGGAAACACATTACCATCTCAGTGAAAATCACCCCTGGGGAAGGAAACAGTCACCAGGGACGAATCCAGGTGAGGAAACAAGAGCAACCTGACTTCGCTGAGAAGAATGAGCAAATGCCTACATAATCACATGGCCCTTATTCCTATTTCCAGGGTCACTCGAATCTTTGCTTAGGCATTATCCCATTATTGATGCACAAGAGGAAAAGAAAATCCTGCCAGTAGCATACATTCAGACCCCCTACTGCTTCCCATGAAATTCTAGCCAGAAGGCACTAGAAAAAACTGGCGTGCTTATTTTCTTTGGGGCTGCCTTAGTCTATTTGTAATTCTATTAAAAAATAGCATAAACTGGGTGGCTTATAAACAATAAAAATTTATTCCTCACAGTTCTGGAGGCTGGCAAGTCCAAGATCAAGGTGCTGACAAATTTGTTGTTTGGTGAGGACTCACTTCCCGGTTCATAGATGGCACCTCCTAGCTGTGTTCTCACAGGTGGAGGGGGTGAGGGTGCTCGCTGGAGCCCTTCTTATATAAGGGCACTAATCCTATTCATGTGGGTAACACCCTAATGACCTAATTACCTCTCAAAGGTCCCACTTCCAAATACCATCATATTGGGGATTAGATTTCAACATGTGGATTCTGGGGAGAAGGAACATTCAGGCCATAGCAGGGCCTGTTTTATTAGGCCCTGCCTAACTTCTGGTATTCTAAGATGTTTACATATCCACTGTGGTCATGACCAGCAAAAGTAAGGGCACAATCATTGGGAGCCATTTTCAAGCAAAAAATGGGCCAGGTACAGTAGCTTATGCCTATCACTCTGGTAGGCTGAGGCGAGAGGATGGCTTGAGCTCAGGATTTCAAGACCAGTCTGAGCAAGAGTGAGACCCCCATCTCTACAAAAAGTAGAAAAATTAGCTGGGTGTGGTGGTGCACACCTGTAGTCCCAGCTACTTGGGAGGCTAACGCAGGATGATCCCTTGAACCCAGGAGTTTGAGATTGCAGTGAGCTATGATGACACCACTGCACTCTAGCCTGGGCAACAGAGAGAGACTATGTCTCAAAAAAAATAATAATAATAAAATAAACAAAAACTGTCCTAAATAGTGCGTTAAAGTATTATTTGGGGGTAGGCCTCAGCATCTTGGAAAACAGGTTATCTGTCCCAAATTTGACATTTTGATGTCAAATGTTCCTATTTGGTAAACAAATCAGTTCAATTCAGATGAAATCACCAAATCTTACTGGTCCTTGATGAGTATTGTTCATGCCAAATATCTAAGTTACAACCACAGTTCAGATTGGACAATGTGAACAATAAAATGGCTATTTTGTATTCCTCTGTCCTCTGCCAAGACTAACCAGGGCAATGCCTTGAACATTGGGGCACTTGGTAAATACTATGTTAATCACCGTGAACATAAGTATTATGTTATGCTGTTTAACCAGAATTCAGAAACTACTGAAGTATGGGTAATTGTACCTACATGAAATGCAGTCAGGCTGCTCTGCTCAGATAGGTCTTCTCTGGACTTTTTACAGGTCTACCCATTCCCTCATCTACACCATCCCCACATGTCAGCTCTGTGTATCATTCCCCCCCCGCCATCACACACACACACACACACACACACACACACACACACACACACACACACACGAGTCGTATTGTGCTGCTTGCAGGTTTCCAGCTCTCTTCCAGGACTGCTGATTCTAACGTGCTGTTCTTGGGAAAGCAGCTCCCCAGAACTGTTCCATAGAGTGAATCTAACTGTCTTGATGAGCAGTGGAGTCTGAAATGCCCCCTCAGAGGCAGAGTGCAGCAATCCATGTGGGGTGTGCTACCTCTGGGGCCGCTCAAGAAATCTGTGTTTTAGAAGGCCCACCCTGGCTCTCCCCCTACTTTTTATTTCAATGTTCAAAATAAGAAACATTGCCTTTGGAATGAAGAAAACCCTAGGAGGCTCAGTTCCTATGCTCTGAGTTTAGTCTGTTTCCAACTATATGACCTTGGGTAAGTTCCTTGATTTTCCAATGGATTTACCAGCCCTTGAACCTGGGTTTGTAGTAACCGATAATACCTATGATGAGGAGAGGGGAAATGGCAATTTAACAGTTGGCATCTGAATTCTTCAGGAAGAAAACTGCCTTTTAAAAAATGCTATTTAATAATCACCTTCACTATAGTTAACATAGAAAAGGTAGGCGTAGAAAGAATTATCTTCTGTTCGGTTAAGACAGACAAACAAAACCTTGCTGGGCCATTTGCTACTGGAAAGTTAGCCCTCAGGCTCAGGCTGGGACAGAGTAGGAGTGAGATAAAGAAAACTAAATTTCTCTGCAAATTAAAGCAGGAAGAATGGAGAGGTTCTGGCAGTTCTAGAAGGAAGGAGAGAAGGTGTTCAGAGTCCAGAAAGGCGGCAGGATTTTTTTCCATGGAGATGGCCTATAGACTTTCCCCCATATTAAGTAGTTTATTGTGCTATAATGTGACTCCCAGAGGCTGAAGGACTTGGGGACAGCAAAGTGGCTGACATCTGGCTTACAGGTAAGGTATATTGAGCACTTACTATGTGCCAGGCACTGTGCTATGCATTTTACATGCATATTCTGATTTAATCCTCATACCCACTGTGTAGACAAACCCATCACTATCCCCATTTTACACATGAAGACACAGAGGCTTGCTGAAATCAGACACACACAGTAAGTCAGCAGCAGAGGCATAGCCCAAATCTGAGTTTGATTGATTCCAAAGTCCATCCCATTAGTCACTAGAGCATATCTGTCCCCATGAACACTAAAGATTATAGTACCAAGCTATTAAGCAGAAATTATTTGTGGTTTACTAATTAAGCACAATAAAAATGTCCCAGAAATGCAAAATACTGAATAAATACTAGTATTACTATTCTTGCTCTTGACCACTGACATGTGAAGACAGCACTGTCATCTAAAATGGAAACGTGACAAGCCAGCAAGAGCTTAATTAGTGTCAGATGCAAATAATATGGTTAAATACTCCTCTGTGCATTCCACTGGATATTTCTATTCTGAGGACCATGTTCTTAGGCACGAGACCCCCATTAAGGTCAGGATTGTTTGCAAATCCACAAGAAAATATTACTGTATAGCTTCATTTTTTCTTCTGAGACAATAATAAAAGTGGTTCACCATTTTGGCGCAGAATTTCAAAGCAGAGATCATGGTGCTTGTTCCACTCCAGATTAAAAAAAGAAGAAATTATAGCCTTTCATTCTTCAGCAGGATGTAACTAAGGTTTAGATGAGTGAACAGATGCATGCAAAAACCAGCCATGCGCATAGAAAACATTCATTTTCACAATCTGGTAAATCTGCTAGGTATGCATGAAATGCAGCCAAATCGATTCCAGCAGAACGCGATGTCATGACAGGTTGGCCTCACTCGTCACCAGGGCTGTTACCATCCATAGCCCTCAGTGTATTGATTGCCCAGCACCCAAAGATCCGTGAGTAGTTCCCTAACTGGTGGCATGAGTCATCGAACCCCAGTTAACTAGTTTGTGTTATTTCCATCCCCAGTAAGGAGCCAAAGCATATGATCATGTTCTTCCCTTTCACACTTCACGGGGAAGAGAGACCTTTTCTGAGCTTCTTGCTCAGAAGGAGCAAGGAGGTCCCTTACCCCTCCCTACAGATAGGTCATAGAACATGGAATCTGAAAACCAGAAGTGTACACAGAAATCATCTTGTCCAAGTCTTTCATTTTATGGATGAGGTCCAAAGATGAGAAAAGTCTTGCCCAAGGCCACATGGGCAATTAATAATGATCCAGGCACCTTCTGATTCCCAAACTCATGCTTTTTTCACCATAGGCTATCTCCATTGAAATCTGTACTCGGGCTATATAAAAAGGAATTTGTGAAATTCCATAACCCCAAACATCTACACATCTGTAAAATATTTATAGTGCAAAGGGTTCTATTGCATCTTCTTTGGGATTTCTTGTTTTTCCACTGGACCATAAGTCCTCAAACTCATAACAATACAAGTTTACAATCCCTTACTAGAAAACCCTAGAGAAAAATGTGTTTTGGAGTTAAGAATTTTTTGGACTTTAGAGAGGTAAAATGGCACTAGACAGTCTATTTAATATTCTACCCACCTCTTCTCCCCGCCCCCCCCAAAAAAAACCTGGAGCAAAATATATTAATAGGAATAGTCACACTGAGGGGGATGATGTCTATAAATAGTCTCAGATCAGTTTAGGTCAGGTCTTGCTGCCCAGTGGGTTGGCTACAAACTTATGATAAAACTTTTTGTTCTCAGAGCTTTTTGGATTTTGGAATTGTGGATTCATGCCACTCTCTTCATACAAGAGGCCCTAAATAAATATCATGGACCAGTTGGCTGGTATCGCTTTATCAATACAAAGAGTGTTTTTTCACTGAAATCGTCTTCTCAAGACTATTATTTCTCTGTGGATTTCAGTTACGTCGGTTGCCTCTCAGTTAGTTATATCCCAGATAACAAAACAGAACAGCCCCCAGGGAGCTGGGTTCAGAAGCTGAGTGCCTTGCTTGTTTCGTGGATCTTTTATAAAACAGATCCACCCAGGATCACCAGAGGAGCGGGCTGCTTTGGGAGGCAGCTGGAGGTCGTGTGGGGGCTGGCAGTGTCACCTGTCCTCCTGGGCATCAGTAAAAGCAGAGAGCTCTTGCCACCAGGTCCCCAATGGGCAACTGATCCTGCCTGCCATTTCTGGGCTTTCTCCGGCTCCAACCGCTTCTCAGCTTCCTCCTTCTCATCAGATGGGCAGGTTTCCAGAGCTGTCAGATTTTCTTCTGCCCAAGTTAACAGGGACATTGATTTTGGAGGAAGGGAGGCCCTTCCTCCCACCCCCGTCCTTCCCTGGCTCCTGGCTGAGCCACGCCAGCGCTGTGGCATTGTCCGGTTTTATTATTACTGCCTGGCTGAGGCCTCCCTTCCCAGGTGGCCCCTGTGATTTCCAGCCCCTCTCCACTTGGCATGTTGACATGCATTTTTGGTCTCCCAGGGAGAGCCTGCTTACCTGGATAATGGGCACTTGACCCCCTGGTTTCCAAAGTGGGCTTCTGTACCACAGCGGGGTTTGCATCTGTTTTTATTGTTTTCTGGACTGTCGCCGGGAGGGAGTCCTATAAACGTGACCTTGCTTGGCTGGCTTTGGGATTGATGGAAATCAGGTCACTTTGGGGGTTCTAATGGGCCTGGATGTAGGGGTTTTAGAGTGGCACGGGGGGTCTATGCCTTTGTGAAGGCCCTTTGCTCCTTCAGAACTGGAACACAGCTCTCCTAAAATTTTTTATCTGGCATAGAATTGTAGGCTCCTGTTTCTTTGAGGAATTTCCTGATAAGGGTAGGAGAAAGGAATCGTACTTAGAAAACTGGAAAGGTCTTCTAAGAAAAAGAATCCATTTCTGCCTTTTAGAGCAGACAGGGTGTCTATGTTTGGAGGGGAAGGAAGGAAGGAGATGGATGAAGGGAGGGAAGGAGGGCAGGGCAGGGGAGTTCTGTCTCTGATGTCATCTGTCTTCCTCATCACCCTCCTCTCTTCTCACTAACATCATAGCAGCCTGCAGATGGCCTCCCCATCCACTCCTGCCCAGCTCCATGGAATCCATTCTGCCGCATCCAGAATGGTACTCTGTAAGACATGTATCTCTGTTGCTTAAAACCCATAGTAGCCTTCCATTACCCTTAGAATACCTCTAAAATCCTTACTCTCATCACATCCTGCATCATCTAGGGCTGCCTGCCTCTCTAGACTCATTTTGCATGACCTTGGGCGCTGCGTGCTCCAGCCAAACTGCCCTTCCCCCAGTTCCTTGGAAGTGCCAACTTCTTGCTGCTGCTGGGCCTTTGCACACACCTCTGCCTCCACCCAGAAGCTCTCTCTCTGCTCCACTTCCCCCGTACCTGACACTTAGTCTAGTTATCACCTGCCCATACTTCAGACCCCAGTTCAAACGTCCTTTCCATAGGGCTTCCTACTCTCCAGGCTGGAGTCCTGTCTTACACTCTCATAGCATCCTGTACTTTGTCTTCCCATCAATTCACAACCATACATTGATTTGAATGATCATTGGACTGATGTCTGTCTGTCTCACCAGCCATAAACCCTGTGAGAAGAGAGACCGCACTTCTCTGCCCACCTTTGTCACCTCTAGTGATAGCCTTGTGTTGCCACTGCGTGATGAATTCCTGAGGGAGTCATTTATCTACTTAGTATGACTTCACCAACAATGTTACACCTATAATTTAAAAAACCTCTTATGTTACTCCAACGTAGAATGGACATTTATACTGGCCAGCAAAACTTGGGCACAAGTTATTCTTGAGAGTTTTGAGCTCACTAGTCTGTATGAATGAGTCAAAGCCCCCACTCCCGAGGACAAGTCTGCTTGGTGACTTCATCGAGCTTCATGTTTCTCTCCTAAAGCTCCTTCAGGTCCTCTCAATGCCAGACTGGCATGTCTTCCTGAGTTTTCATGTTGGCCAAAATGAACATGTCACATTGGTAATCACGTCAGCAGGCTCTGAGGCCAGTATGGAGGGCAGCAAGGAAAGGCCAAGATGGAGCCCGGCAGCCAGCTCATTGCCAGAGGTGCCAGCCATCACACCCTCGACAGAAGGGCGGAATTGCTGAGAACAGCCCATCACTAACAGTGAGATAGCCAAGGGCCTGCAGCTGTCCCTTTCTTCACCTCAGGATCCGTCCCACTACAAGGGGAAAGGTGGCAAAAGAGGAAGCCAGGCATGACGACACAGCTGTGTCTCAAAGAAAGGGAACTTCTTCACCCAACCTTCCCACGATACTCTGGGAACCCTCTCTTTATTTGTTACCAAGCTTGAAATCTTGATGTTTACATCCAGATGAAGTGTCTTTGGACAATGTGACCTTGTGAGCGGTGGAGGGTAGTCTTCCACATGGCATTGGCTGTTCAGGAAGGGAGGCTCACCAAAGTCACATTTGCTTTCAAGAGAGTATATGGACAAACATGGACTGAACACCCACTGTGCAGACACTACCAAATTGTGTAGACACTACTGAATAAGGTCCCTACAGGAAGGTGAAAATAAAAAAAATATTTAATTTAAATAAATTAAAATAAATGGTCCTCATAATTTCTTTGTTGAATTATGTTTATCATATAATAAATATATTTATGGTAATTCACTAAAATAAATGGATGGCTCCATCTAGCAAATGTCCAAATAGATATCAAAATAGATGTTGTTGCAGCTATGTGGAAAGTGCGTGTGTACAAAATTAACAAGCATAGCACCTGCATAACTTCAAGCATTTCTCTTCCCCCAACCCACCTATCCAGTGTCTTTTGTGTGCCTCCAGCTATACTAGGTACATAGGATATGAAGAATGTGCTTGTGGCCTTTAGGAGCTTATGTACTAGTGGAATAAATGCACAAATAAGTCAGCAACCATTCTTCGGAGTAGTAAGGACTAGGATTGGAGCTGTCAGTATGAGTTTTTTGATGTACCAGGGAAGCTTTTGTGCACAGAAAAGATATGTAGGTTACTTTGGTTTTAAAATTAATATTAAATTTATTAAGGCTACCAATTGCTACCAATTCAAAAACCCATCTTCCTTAGGCCTTTGTGCTCAGCCTACAATCTTATTCTATTTATAAATAAAATTGATCACGTTATGTTGAAGAGATTTAAATAAGCTAAAAGCTCAACTAGCACCATCTACAACTTCCCTTAAATGTTCAAAACTATATTTATGAATTTAACACACTCATTTTCTTTTTAAGTCCTTCAAAATCTTGATCTAACAAACAAAACCTTCTCAAATACTTCAACAGTGCTTGTAAATCTATAAAATGCTGATATCATCTCTGGGACTGAAGCTGCTTATGTGCCAGAGATCTTCTACCGGCACACACAGGCCCAGGAGGTATTCCTCTGCGGAGGGTGGATATTAAGCCCCTCTCAAGTCTGCCACAACCATAGGGAACTTCAAGCTCCTATGCTTCAGATAGAGTTGGTTTTCTTGGGTCTAAACTACAATCTAACCTAATTCATTCCTCTGCTTTGAGTTGTAACCTTCTCAAGTAAGTTACTGCTTTTTTTAACTAACTTTTTTTCATATTCTTGATTAGGTCCCAGTTATTTTTCTTTTCCTTTTTAAAAAAATATTTTATTAAATATATTAGGTATAATATTCGTTATATATTATATAATTGGTAAAATAGACTTAACATACAATTTACCATTTTAACCATTTTTAGGCATACAGTTCAGCGGCATCACTACCACCTATCTCTAGAACATTTTTCATGTTCCCAAACTGAAACTCTGTACCCATTAAACAAGTCCTCATTCTTCCTTCCCCCTAGCCCCTGGAAACCACCACTCTACTTTCTGTATGAATCTGACCACTCTAGTAATCTCATGTAAGTAGATTCGTGCAGTATTTGTCCTTTTGTGTCTGGCTTATTTCACTTAGCATAATGTCCTCAAGTTTCATCCATGTTGTAGCCATGTGTCAGAATTTCCTTCCTTTTTAGGGACATATACACCACATTTTGTTTATCCATTCATCTGTCAATGGGCACTCGTATTGCTTCCACCTTCTGGCTACTGTGAATGTTGCTGCTAGGAACATACGTGTGCTGGGTCCCCATGCTTATAGATAGTTTAATGTTACCTAATAGACTTTGCATTAAATCAGACCTTCATGGATTAGTCATCAGGCCCATGCCAGGGGGCAAGTAAGCAAGCACATAGAAAGCGTCTATCAATTGCTAAGTGCTGAATAGATGTGGATTGGACTTTCTGGCCCTTCTTGCTCTATCTGAGGAGAAATCAATGGAATGTGGTTTGCAACTGCAGTAGCAGATCAGTCACAGGAATTAGCAGTGGAGGCTGAACTGACTGGAAATGAGGAGACTACTTTCCTCCTTGGATATCACTGCAAATGGGGTAACTTTACCTCCACAATTCTGTGTGAACACCAGCACTAACTGGAAGCACTGGGGTGGCTAAAACGGGGTCTCTGTACATCCTTCCAAGGATGTAATATTTTAAATATTAGCTGGTAGTACACACCTATAGTCCTAGCTATTCAGGAAGCTGAGGCAGGAGGATCACTTGAGCCCCAGGAGTTTGAGGCTGCAGTGAGCTATGACTGTGCCACTGCGCTCCAGCCTAGGCAACAGAGAGAGATCCCATCGCTTAAAAAAAAAATCTGAGGCTTAATGAAATGAAATATAATGTGCCCAAGATCAAAGAAGTAACAAACAAAGGTAAGAGCAGAATCCACCTTTGCTTCTGGTACCTCAGGTCTTGATTACAACACAATACTTCTAAAGTCATCCAATAGATAACTGGGCAAAGAGTGTAAACAGACAAAACATATGTGGAAACACACTTACTAAGCACATGAAAACCACGCGATTAATTAAAAAAACAAATTAAAGCAATAATAAAGTATAATTTTACATGTACTAAACAGTAAAACAAAGTTAAAAGTAATACTTAACATGGAGACACTGGTATGCTCAAATATTGCTGCTGAAAAAGTATTATCCATCTTTGAAAATTAATTTTTTAAATACCCCTTTTGTAAAACATTTTGGCAATACATAACAAAAGTCAAAAAAAAATTTTCTACCCATTGATCTGGTAATCCCAGTGCCAGAAATATTTTCTAAAAAAAAAAATGAAAAAAAATACTTTAAAAAGAAAAAAGTTATATACATGAAGTTCTTTATTGCTAAAATTATAAAAAAATGGAGACAATCTATATATTTGGCAACAGGGGAATGGTTAACTGAATTGAAATCATTTGATACATATTACACATCTGTTAAAATAAATACAATGATCTTTGCAGCAATTTAAAAAGCAGAATATAAAACTATAACAATGCAACCATGTAAAAATTATGGCTGCAAATGGATAAAGACTAGAAAAGAATAGGGTACTGCTGAAGTGAATTTTATGTGAGATCGGTGGATTCAGAATGATTTCTTCCCTTTTCAAGATATTTTTCATTGCTGTTAAAGGCAATAAAAATTAAAAA
Source organism: Lepilemur ruficaudatus (assembly GCA_963574885.1). Lineage (NCBI taxonomy): Eukaryota > Metazoa > Chordata > Mammalia > Primates > Lepilemuridae > Lepilemur > Lepilemur ruficaudatus. The sequence goes on from CAUYRT010097687.1 coordinate 12,491, forward strand.
TGTTAAGTACTCGACAAGACTTGTCCATAAAAATAAGGGCACCTGCTGGGTTGTTTTGATGATTAAATAAGTTAATGGATGCAAAAGCACCTAGAAATAATCCCCGCAGGCACTCAGTAGAGTCTCCCTCTGAGGCCCCCTCCTCCTTACCCTTCCTTCCTCCCAGAGCTAGTGCCCCCAGGGTGCATGAGCAACACTGGGCACTTTGGTGTGGTGGAAGGTTCCTATCCCTACCACTCCCTTTCTCACCAGGAGTGTTCATTTCACTTTTTATTGTTTTTATTCATGACTTCCAGGGCTCAATAGGCTCTGGATATTTTCTGATTCTCTCATCAAAATTAACATGGTTTTTTCCTCCTTGGTTAACATATAGTTTAAAAAGCTATATGGTATTAACAGTGTGGCAGTTCATCAAAAAGTTAAACATAAAACTACCAGATGATCCAGCAATTCCACTTCTGGGTATACGCCCAAAGGAATTAAAGCAGGGACTCAAACAGATATTTGTACACTCTTGTTCATAGCAACACTATTCACAGTAGCCAAAAGGTGGAAGTAACCCAAGTATCCACCAACAGATGAATGGATAAACAAAATGTGGTGTATACATCAATGGAGTATCATTCAGCCTTAAACAGGAAGAAAATTCTGATACATGTACAACACACAGGAACCTTGAGGACATCATGCTAAGAAATGAGCCAGTCACAAAGGACAAATAGTATATGATTCCACTTACATGAGGTATCTAGAGTAGGCAAATTCATAGGGACAGAATGTAGGATGGTGATAGCCAGGGGTTCGGGGGAGGAGGAGTTAGTGTTTGATGGGGACAGAGTTTTCACCAGGGAAGATGAAAAAGTTCTGTAGATGGATGGTGGTGATAATCACATGACAACGTGAATATACTTAATGCCACTGAACTGTACACTTACAAATGGTTAAAATGATCAAATTTATGTTATGCATATTTTATCACAATTTTTAAAAAAGCATATGGCATTAAGGCCAGGCGCGGTGGCTCACGCCTGTAATCCTAGCACTCTGGGAGGCCGAGGCTGGTGGATAGCTCAAGGTCAGGAGTTCGAAACCAGCCTGAGCAAGAGCGAGACCCCGTCTCTACTATAAAATAGAAAGAAATTAATTGGACAACTAAAAATATATGTAAAAAATTAGCCGGGCATGGTGGCGCATGCCCGTAGTCCCAGCTACCTGGGAGGCTGAGGCAGAAGGAT
>CAUYRT010097691.1:0-19156 GCA_963574885.1 Lepilemur ruficaudatus
AGTATATATAGAAAAACAAATTAGCCGGGCGTGGTGGTGCACGCCTGTAGTCCCAGCTACTCGGGAGGCTGAGGCAGGAGGATCGCCTGAGCCCAGGAGTTTGAGGTTGCTGTGAGCTAGGCTGACGCCACGGCACTCTAGACCGGGCAACAGAGTGAGACTCTGTCTCAAAAAAAAAAAAAATCAGGACTCAACACATCCCAGAATGTGCCGCGTTCAGCATGAACCTTAGTGTCTTTGCACAGGCTGTTTCCTCTGCCTGGAGTGCTATTTGTCATTTACATCCTAGACACTGCAAAATGCAGGATGCAACAGTGCTAGGTGCCCCTCGCTGCTTCACAATACTCTCTGTCTGTCTCTATCATAACACCACACCACCACTGCACGTGTTTATGCCTTTGTGTCCTCCCTGATTTGCTTCTTAGCCCCAGCACCAGGCCCACAGTAGGAGTCACACTGAACGATCACCAGTGTGGGGTGATGCTGCATCTCATGGTCTAAGAATCAAAAAGTTTTCTTAGTGGAAACTCACGTGAAGCCTGACTTATTTGTTATGTTATTTTTTGATGTGGGATAGGCCCAAGTGAATTTTCAGGGACTCTCAACCTCTCACTTCAGGTGGTGAAAAAGTGCTGCTTCAAATAGGCCTGAAGAGAGAAGCCATATAAGGAATTTCACAACCAATTTTATGTACGTTAGGGATACTACTGTAAAGAAGAAAGAGCTTATAAAATTAGTTTCTCCAAGGAAGGAGATATACTTAAATATGGGAGACAGGCTACATTCAAACTTATTACAAAATTATCTTTGGACAATACTTTTTCTTTTATTTTTACTTTTTTTTTGGTTTAAAAGGATAGTATACTCTCAAAGTTGATAGAGAGTGGACTGCTCCAATAAACAACAGCCTGGACAACACTTTTTCAATATTACATGTGGGCCGGGCGCAGTGGCTCAGGCCTGTAATCCTAGCACTGCAGGGGGCCAAGGCAGGAGGGTCCCTTGAGGGCAGGAGTTTGAGTCAGTTTGAACGGAGGCAACAGAGCGAGACTCTGTCTCTAAATAAATAAATGTGGACTAGGATTCAAAGTGAAATTTTGTGTTTTCAATCTTTAATACTTTTTCATAAAGTAATACCTTTAACTGAAGTTTTTAGCAAAATAATTTTATGATTTCTATTGAGGCCAATAACTTCCTCACAGGTTTCCTTGCTTCTAATCTTGCCACTATATGAAAACTTTTTGGCTGTTACTACTGGGCAGACAGCTCTTAGGGAGATGTTGGGCCATTCCCTTGTATGTCCCAGTGCGGTCTGAGGTGCTTGACAAGCACTAACTCATATAAACATCACCACAACCCCCTGAACATGCCAATTTTATAGAGACAAGAAACCTAAGGCACAGAGAGCTTCAGCAGCTTGCCCAAGGCCATACAACACGTGAAAGGCACAGCCTAGTGTTGCAGCAAAGACTGGTAGGAGCCCAAAGGGAAGGTGAACCTCAAGAAATAAGAATCTGCAGGTTAGGGGGGTCCAGCCACCCCTTATCATGTGAAGATTCTCCGTTAGATGTTCACCTGGACAGATCTGAATGCTATTTCATTTAGGGATTTAGCAAGTTTTCTTATTTTATCTTCTTCAAATCCTTTAATAAAAGGAAACAGGCCAGTCGCGGTGGCTCACACCTATAATCCTAGCACTCTGGGAGGCCGAGGCAGGAGGATCGCTCAAGGTCAGGAGTTCAAGACCAGGCTGAGCAAGAGTAAGACCCCGTCTCTACCAAAAAAAGAAAGAAATTAGCTGGACAACTTAAAAAATATATATAGAAAAAATTAGCCGGGCATGGTGGTGCATGCCTGTAGTCCCAGCTATTCGGGAGGCTGAGGCAGGAGGATTGCTTGAGCTCAGGAGTTGGAGGCTGCCGTGAGCTAGGCTGATGCCACGGCATCTAGCCAAGGCAACAGAGCAAGACTCTGTCTCAAAAAAAAAAAAACCAAATTATAATAGCTGATAGATTGTATCCAATATTATGGTATAAACTCACAGCCCCCCAAAACCTGCTATTTACTCATAGGGTGTGCCCACAATATAACTCTGGTAGTGACAGGGCCTCTTTTCAAGTAGGCACACAGTCTTTCCAGCATGCCCATAAGGGAGCAGACAGGTTTACACAAAATCAGGCTGTGCTGAATGAAAGAACCCAATCACAAAATATTACATACCCTATGATTCTACTTATATAAAATTCTAGAAAAGGCAAATCTATGGTGATAGATCAGTGGTTGCCAGGCTTCAGGTGGGGGAAAGAGATTGACCGCAAAGGGCCAGGAGGGAATTTTCTGGAATTGTGTAAATGTTTGCTCTTTATCACAATTGTGGTAGCAGTTACATGACTGTATACATTTGTCAAATCTTATCAAACTGCACAATTAAAATTCATGATTCTATGATGTGCCAATCATACCTCAATAAAACTGCCAAAGATAAATTCAAATAAAGACTTTTTTTAATAGTTAAGGCTCAGCCATGTAAGCACTGATGGTGGGGAAGAAAAAAAAAATCACACGTCCAAGCTCATGGGCAATCAGGTAGCTTTAGACCCTATTTCTCTCCTAGCGCCCATTCCAATTTTGTCTTGTCATTTGTATAACAATAGCGTCTTCCATGTCTGTTCATTTCTGCGCTCATTTAAGCCCAGGCTGTTGAAGTCATGATTTGAAATGACAGCTGTGATTACCTCACTTTGAGTGGCATATGAAGGAGAGGCAATGTGGTGAAGCAGGAAGTACACTGATTTTTGACTCTGCAGATAAAAAATCTAGCTCAGTTCTGATGCCCATCAATTGTTTCCTTGAGCTAATGCCACCTGGCCCAAAGAAGTCTACAGCTCTCCTGTTTGCATTACCTTGCAGATCTTCAGTTTCCTCACCTGTGAAATTAGAGGATTATTCTAAATCCTTAATGTCAATCTCTTTAGTCATTTATTAACTCAGACAACATTTCTGAGGGTACTTAAAATAAAGGAGTATGAAATAGCCCTGCCCTGGAAGACCTTGCAGTCTAGGAAAGAGATTCCTGCTGTCACTTCTGAGCCTGGGTCTTCTAAGGCAGCACAGTTTCTTGGTACCTGGCCACCATGTTGTGAGGAAGACTAAGCCACATGGAGAGGCTGCTGGTTGATCATCTGGGTAATGGCTCCAAATGAGAGCCAGCACCAACCTTCACATGAGTGAGCATCCCTATGGTGCGACCCTGAGTGACAACCACCTTGCTAGGCTCAGTCCTCACTGAGAAGTATAAGAAATAACATGAAAATGCTCAGTGTTGTAAACCACTGAGATTGGGAGAGCATTGCTAGGCATCAACAGATAACCATAACCTACCCTCAGGTCATCTTTGAGAACAGAGGTTAATAGCTGTTTACTGGCCATCACTGGAATCTGGAGGGCAGAATTACCTCCAAAATCCCTGGATTCCTTTCTCCACCAACAAATACACACAGGCCACTCTATCTGCACCATAGCACAAGGGGACCTGCCTAAACGCAGAGGGACAGTGCGGAGCTCTTTAGAACCTGAAGTTGGCTTTTACAACCACGTCTGCTGACCCAAACACAAGCACTTCAACAACAACCAGGCAGACCTACTCCTGGATGTGTGTTCCTTAAAGTGTTTCTGTTATTCCGACTTCCGTCTATGAGGAAGTTTTCCTTGACCTTAACAAGGTCCGGGCCGCGGCCTCTCATGATTTCCACTTAGAAGGGTTGCTCTGGGCAACAATTCATGGCACCAGGAGCCCGGCAGGAATCAGGCCGCGAGCTCACCCAGTCCCCACCCCGCTAGTTGCAGCGGCCTCCACCCTTTGGCCAGGACCCCAAGGACAGGGCCCCCGGAGACAGACCCCCCCCTCCCAGGGGATAGGGCCGCGGACCGGGAAAGTTCCGGGGTGGATGGAGGGGCCCGGAGCCAAGCCCCAGCCCAGCACCCTGGGGACCTGCCAGGCCCGCTCACCTCCGGCCGGCTACGCTTCTGCAGCAAGTGCTCCAGGTAGAGGTCAGAGAGCGCCGTGCGCATGCTGCCCCCACCCTCGCCCTCGCTCGCCTTGAGCGTCATCTCGCAGCAGCTGGGACACCGGGACTCAGGACCCGGCAGCGCAGGGAATGCGACGGCCCGGGGCCTGCGGGGCGGCGGGTAAGCGGAGCGGCTGGGCCAGTCACCGCCCCGCAGGCGGCGCGCCGGGCGGGCATGGGTGGAGCTCCGCCCGCGCTCCCGCCCACTCCCGCCCTCGCCCCGCCCATGGGCTCGCCTACGCCCAGACCCTGCGGCGCCCAGTGCCGGGGGAGCGGCCCTTCAGGGCTAGGAGGAGGCGTAGGTCTAGTGTAGCCCCTGTGGGCCCAAGGTGGTAGCGTGGGCTGAATCCCAGAAGGACAAGAACCGGGAAGGGGCCAAATTCGTGGGGACGACAGGGAGGCGCCCAGCGGCTGCAGTGGCCACCCCTTCACTCCACCTGGGCTGCGCTAGCTTCTTCTAGCTGATGCGAACCCTGGAGCGGTTAGTGTACTCCGGAAAACGGGCAGTCGGAGTCACCCGGCTTAACCGGCTTAACCAGAGCTTGAAAAATGCTGGAGATTCCGGGCTCTACCTATAAATCAATGGGGACACAGTAGAGCCAGTGGCCACTGCACCCTTTGAGATTTGGACATTGCGAAAATGCGGTTAAGGCTCCTGTGCTGCTGGTACCCTGTCATTTACATTACTGCATGTTGTTCAACGATGAAGGTCCTTACTGGCTTCAAGAGCAAACTGTTTTTACTTAGGCCAAATCTCCTACTGTTAATGCCACAAAATATTTAGGGATCAGTGAAAGCAGACATTCCTTGCAAATCCTAGAGGAAGATTTCTTAGTATCCCTAATGCCTTGGGAACGATAAAATAACAGACACAGTGATGGAAGTCTTTCTGATGCAAACAAACATTGCTTACTGTGCTTACAGAGCTCCTGGCCCTCTTACCGAAAGCTAGTAGCCTTACAGTATTAGAAGCAGTTCATTACTCTATGTAATCTTATTCTGGCCTTCCTCAAAGCTCTCTGGAAGGAGCTCATAACCAAGAGGGGAAAATCCAAGGGCGGGAGTTTAGAGTTGCATGGCCCAGTTTCCTTTGCTAAAACGCTGAGCTCACATGATTGGTCATTTCCTTCCCCAAGATCACTCTAAGGGAATGAGGTGGGGGAAGGGGGAGAGAAACAGAGGGAGAGAAAGAGAGAGATTAAAAGAGTGTGATACTGGTTCAGGGATGGACTAATTAAGCAATGGCATAGAATAGAGAACCCAGAAACACACCTGTGCATGTATAGAACTATGGTATATGGTCCAAATGGCAGAAGTGGCAGGTTAGGTAAGTAAAAAGGGATTTTTCATCAACTGATGCTGGAGAATGATTATTTATATTGGAAAAGTTGAAACTGGAGCCCTCCTTCATGCGATATTGAAAAGAATAAGAATCTATTCCAGAGGGATTAAAGACTTAAATGTCAAAAACACAGCTTTAAAGCTCTTCACAGAAAACAAAGACAAAGAACTTTTAGACTGGGATAAACATTACTTAATGCAGAGAAACCATTGACTATAAAATAGAATAACGATAAGTGTGATTTTATTAAGAACTTTTATTTATCAAAAGACACCGTAAAGAGCAAAAAAGACAAGCTGTCTCAATACATAAATAAATAAATAGACATTTCACAGATGGAGAAACACATATGGCCAATGAACATATGAAGAGGTATTTGACCTCATTAGTGATGAAGGAACTGCAAATCAAGACTACAATGAAATATCAGTGTACACCCATTCAATTGTCAAAAATTAAAAAGTCTAACAGTATCAGGTGTTGGAGAAGATGTGAATCCATGTAATGTCTTGAATCTTGCCAGTGAGAGTCTAAGCTGGTCCTACTAGTTAGGAAAGCAGTTTTGCATTATCTCTTAAAGTTGAACATATTTCTACCCTCTGAGCCAGCAGTTCTACTCCTAGAGGGAACAACTATCCCCAATTTGGTCTGTAACCTTCCAATCCTTCATCTACGCATCTTCAAAATAGTCATGACTAGAATTGCTTTGTTTGTCCAGGTAGAGAAACCATAGTATGTATGGCCTTGCTCTAATTTATACCACTCCCATATTTTCTCAGACTTGTCTACTTACCAGGCCCTCAGTCACGTGATCAATGGAAATCCCCAACTACCATTGCCATTGTCACATCTCCTAACACTTCTGACTCCTTCAAACTATTCCAAAAGTGAGGGCCAGGTTCTGGAATGACCTCTATCGTGCCAACTGCAGCAGGAGCTTCTGTACTCAAGCTCATTCTGACCGGATCCCTGGTGCGATTGGTCTGCCAGCAGGTTTTTGTCTCATTTCTCTCATTGCTGTGGTTCCATACAGCCTGTCTGGAAGCATCCAGGAAGACTGAGAAACAAACTGTATTTTCTTGAGTAGCAGTGGCAAGCTCAGGAGCACACGAAATTATATTTTCTTTTCAGCATTCTCTGCCTCACTCTTACACTCATGAGATTACATTTTTCAGTAAAGCTTTAGCACATACGTTTTGCTTCAGGCTGTGTTTTCTAGTGAACCTCAGCTAAGAAAACAGTTGTCAGAAATGGGGTTGCCTTAGAAAATAGGCCTTTGGGATAGGACTTGGGGGTGGGAGCAGTTCCACTAGGGGCACAATAAAGTTTCCACTAAACTGGAAGTTGTGACCACTACTTGGCTATTTTGTGTTCCTTGTGCTAATGGCCAGCAAATCAACGCTGAATACCATGAGGACCTAGGGTTGCAACTACACAGTGGGGTCAGGGATAAGTGTGTCTGGAACTTGGGATCACTTGGGTGTCCTGTTAGTGTTTCCATGCCCAATGAAAACTGTAAATAGGATAATGCAATAACCACAGCCCAACATGGGCAAGGCAACTAAGAGCTCAGACCTATCAAAGATGAAGACTGGAATCACCCCAGTGGACAGGCAACCTAGTCCATCAAAAGGCTGGCTTTAGAAGAGGGAGATGTATAACAGGTGATGAAACAGGGAGATAATGAATATCAATTACAATCCTGAGACAAGCTTCAGCAGTCTCTCACTAGGTTTGCCAACCCTCTTTAAGTCCTTTTAGGAGATTGCCACCATATTGCAGGATTGGACTTGCAACTCTTTTCCTCAGTGGACTATTCCAAACTCTAGTGGTTTTGTTACTATCTGTATGAGGGCTTCTAGGGCTTCAAACAGTTAGCATTGTTCTATAAAGCTGTGGCTATCTACCATTACCTCGTATTTGCTTTTCCTCTTTCCTTGTCCCACTTCCCTTTCTCCCCTTACTCTTGCCATAGTATTGTGCCCCATAATAAAGTATTAGCATGTAAGTTTTCCCTCATGTTCAGTTTTCCAAGGGATATAGACCAAGACCCTAACATGCTAAAACTAAATAATATGCTCAGATACAGGCTATGGGACAGGTTGGGGAGAGGATGGATGGAAAATTAATCATATAAACATACATGTTGCCTTATTCACTGAAAAAATACCACTCAATCTCTTCGTGGTTTAAAGATTTTATCATAAATATAATGATAGGACATGAGACAAACTGGAGAAATTATTTGAATATATGATATATAAAGGGTTAATATATTTAACTTGCAAAGAATTCTTTAAAATAAATGAAGAAAAGCACCAAAGGGATAGAGATATGAGAAGATAATATAAAAATGAGAAATCAAAAGGAATATAAGTACAATAAAGTTATGGAAAGATATTAAGCCGCACTGCTAATTTGGAATACAACTTAAGTGATGCAAAAAGTGTCAATTTCTGGCACCATGGCAGACCAGGTACCTGAATTACTCTCTTGCCAAAACAACTTAAAATGCTGGATAAAAAGTATTAAACATATTCTTGAACACATTCATGGCCAAAGAAAGTCACATGACTAAGCCCATAGTCAAGGAGTGGGAAAATATGCTCTACCCACTATGAGGCCATGGCAAGGATGTTCATTTATAATTCTATTACAGTAGTGAAGATTTGGACTGCTATTTTTTTCAAGAATTACTGTTTATTGAATATAGACACTGTGCATTTTGCATACTTTCTTTCATTTAGCCTTATGACAATCCTATGAAACAAATACTTTTTTAAAAAATTGCGATTTCAGTTACATACTATAAAATTCATCCATTTAAAGTGAAAACTTCAATGGTTTTTAGTATATTCACAGAGTTGTTCAACCATTACTGCTATCTAATTTGTTTTAGTCCATTTGGGCTGCTATAACAAAATACCACAAACTAGGTAGCTTATAAATAACAAACATTTATTGCGGTTCTGGAGGCTGGAAGTCCAAGATCAAGGCACTGGGCAGATTCGGTGTCTGATGAGGGCTCTTTCCTCATAGCGCCTTTTTGCTGAGTTCTCACATGGTGGAAAGGGAAAAACAAGCTCCTTTAGGCCTCTTTTATAAGGGCACTAATCCCAAAGGCCCCACTTCTCAAAGGCCCTGCTTAATACCGTTACATTGGGAATTAAGTTTCAACATATGAATTTGGGGGCAAACACAAATATTCACACCATAGCCCAATTCCAGAACATATTCATTACCCTTAAAGGAAATCACTTACCCATTAGCAGTCACTCTCCATTCCCAGCCCCTGGAAACTACTAATCTACTTTCTGCAGGACCACTAACTGAATCTACCATAAGGGACTAAAAAAGTTTTCCCCTGAGAATTTGTAAGTACAAATTGATCCTTGCTCTGGTTGGCAGCCCAAAGTCACACTACCTGAGTGACCTGATAAACCTTAAGTGGCTAATTTACAAGGTGCCTAGCAGAGCAAAACACAAGTCTTTCCCAGGAGTCTTCATTGAGTCCAGGCCTTTCCACACATACTTGCTAAGAAAATAGGCAGCTCACAGTAAAAAACAAATAAATAAATCAATACACAGACAAGGAAACCAGGTCCCATGAGTAAAATACTCTTTGAGTAAAATACAGCAGAAACTACAGATAACCAAATTGGACCAACAACTTCAGATATCAGAATTCAAGATTAGCTTAACATTAGAAAATTTATTAATGTTGTTGGAAAAACTCATACTATCTCAGTAGGTAAAAAATATTCAATGTAATCCAACCATCTATTCATGATAAAAAAAAAAAACTTTTAACAAACTAGGTATAGAAGGAGCCATCCTTAACCTGAATTTAAAAAGTTACTTGTAAAACATCTACAACAAATATAATTAGTGTTAAAGAGCTGAATGCATTTCCCTTAAAATTGTGAACACTGACCACCTTGAACTGGAGCTGGCCAACCATAAAAAGGCAAAGATGCCTTTATAGCCACTTTTTCCCCATATTATATTATAAGTCCTATCCAGCACAGTAAGGCAAAAATAAACATATAACAGTATAAAGACTGTGAAGGAAGAAACAAAATTGTTGTTATCTATAGATATATTATTGTCTATGTAGAATGTAAAAAAATCTACAGATAAATTATTAAAATTAATAAACACTAAATCACCAAGGTTGTTGGCTACACTCATTATGAAGAAATCAATTGCATTCTTATATACCAACAGCATGCAGGAAATATAATTTTAAAAGATACCATTTCATCATGACATCTAAAAGTATCAAATACCTAGGAATAAACTGAACCATATATATGCACTCTATAGAGATAATTATAAAACTCTATTGTAATACATTAAATAAGAATTAAAAAATGGAGAGAGAAATCATGTTCATGATTTGGAAGACTCAGTTTTTTTATTAAGATGTCAGTCCTCCTGAAATTGGCCTATAGATTCAATGCAATCTTGATATAATAAAAATCTCAACAGATATGGTTTGTGAAATTTAACGATCTAATTTTAAAATATGCATGGAGTTGTAAAGAGCCAGAATAGCCAAAAAATTCTAGAAGACCAAAGTGGGGGACTGTAATATTCTGTAATTAAGAGAGTGTGGTATAGGCACAAAAATAGAACAATAAAACAGAAGAGAGGCTAGAAACAGATTTATGCATATTTAGACACTTGATAATATGACAGAGTGGCACTGCAGATCAGTAGGGAAAGGACAGACTTTCACTAAGTGGTACTGGGCACATTGGGTATTCATATTGTCAAAACAGAAACTGAGGCTAGATAGAGGTGAATGTAAGCGCTTCATCCAAACTACTTTAGTTGGAAGAACTGTAGAAAGAGTGACTCTTTGAGGAAAATTTCGTTAGTTTTTATGAAGGCAAAGCTCAGAGTGGAAAAGTACTGGGAAAATAAGGTGTTTGACTCAGGCTGGGTGGGCACATAGCTTGTCTTTTTTCAACATTCTCATGCCTTTTTATGGTTGGCCAGCTCCAGTTTAAGGTGGTCAGTGTTGAGAATCTGGTTTTGCTCCTCGGAATTTATTGCTTCTTGGAATTTATTGCAACTATCTGCTTCTCTCAGTTCCTAGAACTGCCTTTAGGTACAGAAGTTCAGTTCAAAGTTCATGAGTGGAAAATTATAACTTCTCACAATATGAAGAAAAAAAGAAATTGGACCTCACACCATACAAAAAATAAATTCCAAGTAGCTTAAGGACTCAAACATAAAAGGTAAAACTAAAAAACATTTGGAAGACATTATAGAATAATTCCTTTATGACTTTGGGATAGAAAAAGATTTCTTAAACAGACACTAAAAATGCTAACATAGAGGAAATGATTGCCAAATTTGACTGCATTAAAATAAGTACTTCCATTCATCAAAATACATAATATGAAGAGTGAAAATACAATCGTCAAACTGGGAGAAAGTATTTTCCACATATGTAGCCTACAAAAGATTAGCATATATAATATATTATGAATTTCTGTTGACCAATAAGGAATAAGCAAAACTATTAATTAGAAAAATGGGCAAAATCCATTAACAGGAATTTCACAGAAGAGAAAGACAAATGATCTACAAACCCATGAAAAGGTCTTCAATCTCATCAGGTATCAGTAAAATACAAAAAAGAAAACAATGGGACATAATTTCTTATTCACCAGATTAAAAAAAAAATTAAAAGGCTGATGATATTGCATGTTATCAAGGAAATGGGATAATGGGAACATTCATAACTGCTGGCTTTGGGAAGCTGGCATTGTATCATAAAGTGGAACATTCGCTGACCTTTTGACCCAGCTATTTAATCACAGGGTATGTGCTTTACAGAAACTTGCACATGCAAGTACATGAGGCATGTACAGGAATATTTATGAAAGATTTATTTAGAATAGAAAAAAACAGAAACAATACAAATGCCCTTCTATAGTTAACAGTCTAAATGAGTAGAGCTTTCTTCATACAATGAGACATGCATAATTTTCACTATAAGCATCAACATGAATGAATCTCAAAACATAATGCAAGCAAAAGAAGAAAATCACAGAAGAATACATACGTATGGCTTGGTTTTTGTAAAGTTTAAAAACATGCAAGGTTATGGTGTTAGAAGACAGCTTTGGGGGTGAGGAGGGGCTGGTGATATGGACAGAAGGGGAGGAGGAATTTGTTCACTTTGAGCTGTATACTTATGCAGAAAAGAGCACAGATCATTTTCTAAAATACAGGCAAAATTAAATAATATATTGGCAAACATAACCTGAAAAATATAAAGAAAACCAAGGAAATAACACAATGTTAAGGACAGAGGAGGGAAGGCTGTGAGCCCAGAGTGTAAACTGGTAGTACCATTCTGTAGAACAATATCAAAAACCTTAGTATAGTCATAGCTTATAACCCAACAATTCCACATTAAGCAATTTATATCAAGGAACAACTTGGACATGAATATAAAGACTATAAAGCTGTGTGTAAGGATGCTCATCAAATTGCTGTTTGAGTAGCAGGGTCCCAAATACTACTAACACCAAAACTCAGATGTCCACAGTTTTTCTTCTGTTTTTTTATAACTTACTGACTTCCCTCCCAAGCTCCTACCTGCTGGTTAGTGAAAAAAAGTAAGTAAATATCAATCTGGTTTAAAGCTTAGTGAAAACTGATAAGCAGTCACTGCAGGTAGTCTCTGATAAGAATGACAATCTCTTCCTAACATCTGGGTGTATGAGACAAAGGATGTGTGGCTAATACAATACTATTGGGGGAAATTGGCCCCCTCACTTCAGCTTGCAAGTGTGAGCTGGCACCTACTGGTGTCATAGGGATGTCTCTTGTCACCCTAGTCTTGTTCCCTGTTAGTCTGTGATGCAGCCCATCATCTTTTGATTTGAGCAACGCTCTCAGTAGCTCCCAATTGGCAGTAGTACCTTAAGCCTCTGGCCTAGCTGACCACTCCAGTCTTCTTAAGTCCCCTCCCCCCAGTTTTATTGAGGTATAATTGACGAATAAAATTGTATATATTTAACGTATACAACATCATGATTGATATACATGTATACTGTGAGATAATTACCACAATCAAGTTAGTTAATGCATGCATCACCTCATAGTTACTTTTTTTTTGGTGGTAAAAATATTTAATATTTACTCTCACTATATGCCATGCAAATGGCAACCAAAAAAGAGCAGGGGTGACTATAACTTAGACAAAGTAGACTTTCATTCTGAATCATCAATTAACAGGATGAAATAAATAAATAATAAAAATTTAAGAAGATAACAAAAATAGACTTTCAGTCAAAATCTGTCACAAGAGAGAAAGAAGGTCTTTATGTTAATAATAATGATAAAGGGGTCAATACATCAAGAAGATATAACAATTATAAATATATATGCACCCAACATTGGAGCACTTAGCTATATAAAGCAAATATTAATAGAACTGAAGGGAGAAATTGACAAGCAATACAATAATTGGGGATGTTAAGACCCCACTCTCAACAATGAATGGATCATCCGGACAGAAAATCAATAAGGAAACAGAAGATTTGTACAACATAACTCGCCTTGACTGACTTCACCTTGCCTTGCCACAGCAGGCCACACAACAGGCCATGTGGCAGCCTGCTGTATCTCACCTCAGCATCAATTAGAATATCACTTCAGTCTTTCCTTCTCTTTGCATTTTCTCTCTAGTAAATTCCTGACCTCCTGCAGTTTTCCCCAGCTCTTAGGCCAAAAACCAAGCGTCATTGCTAAAATCACTCTCTCCCCTATACCTCATCCAACCCACAATCAAATCCAGTCTGCTCTACCTTCACAATATCTTCAGAAATGGACACGTTCTGAAACTCTGCTGTCCCCCACCCTGGTCTCCCTGCTTCTGTCCTTGTTCCCCTATAGTTTAAACATGGCAGCTGAGATGACCCTTTAAAAATGTATAACAAGGCCAGGAGCCATGGCTCACCCCTGTAATCCCAGCACTTTCGGAGGCTGAGGGAGGGGGATCCCTTGAGGTCACCAGTGCGAGACCAGCCTAAGCAAGATCAAGACCCCATTTCTACAAAAAATAGAAAAATTAGCCGGGCATGGTGGTGTGCACCCGTAGTCCCAGCTATTCGGGACACTGAGGCAGGAGGATTGCTTGAGCCCAGGGGTTTGGGGTTGCAGTGAGCTATGATGATACCACTGCACTTCAGCTTGGGCAACAGAGCAAGACCTTGTCTCAAAAACAAAATAAAACAAAAATGTATAACAAATCACATCCCTCCTGTGATCTAAACCTTCTGTTGGCTCTCCTATGCACCCCAGTAAGAGCCCAAATCCTTTCAATGGCCCACAAGGTCCTACTCTGCCCCTTGCTTACTCTGGTTTCTTTGCTAGCTTTCACACATACCAGGAATGCTCTGGTTTCAGCACCTCGTTGCTGTTGTAAGCATCTGAATTTTCCCATTAGCATGGTGGCTCCACAAGAGCTGGAATTAGGGTCTGTTTTGTTACCTGTCCAGAAAAGTATCTGGCTCACAGAAGGTATTCAATGTGTCTGTTGAATGATTTCAAACTCAGAACAGCAAAAGAGAAAAGCAAATTAATAAATTTAATACTATTACCTGTATTACATTTATAATAGTGAATACATAGAAACACTTTAAATAATTATTATATGGGGAGGTGGTTAAATCACTTGTGTTGTATCCACTACAAAAAAAAAAAAATATAACAGAAGAAGAGATCACTGACTCCACAGGATTTGGGAACATTTCATAAAAGAAGGCGAACAGGAAGGATTTTAATAGGAAAGGAAAAACTAAACATATTTCCAGTGTGAAGAAATAAGAGAATAGATGTGGGAACAGCCCAAGTCTGGACGTGAATGGACATGGGACATGCATGTAGCATACAAGCAGTCTAGTTGGACTAATAGGGAGGCAGGAGACAGGTGAAGAAAGGTTTGAGCAACAGGCTGAAGAGGCCCTGCAGGTAGGTAACTGAAAGTCACTGACGGTCACAGAGATGGAACAAGAGTAGTGTTTTAGGAAGACCATTCTATCCAATAAAGATGCAATTGGAAGGGAAGAGAAGGAACCCCAGGATCCTACCTTCTCCATTACTTTTGTCTGTAGGAAGAGGACCAGGCTCTGCAGTTGTTCAGTCAGCACCCCTAGCTGTAGTGAATACTGGTGTGTCTTCTCCAGGTCTTGCTTCTGGTTCTCTGCTATGGTGCTGGCCAGTCTAGCCCTGAGATAAGGAACAAGGAAGACAGCCAAAGACCAGGTTACCTTCTCTGAACACCTCTCCCAAATCCCCACACAGAGATGCAGTCAGGGAGAGAAAAAAGAGAGGCTCAACACCATCACAGTTCTCTTCTTGGAGACACTGGCTTCTAGAAGTGTTCCTGGAAAAAATAAGCACTTGGGGGGATGCACAGAAAGGTAGAGATCTTACGTTAGGTTCTCTACAGTGTCCTTGAGGTTCTCACACTGCAGGCTGCGCTCTCGGAGTACTTCCAGCGTCATTTTCAACTGACTCTCAACCTGGCCCAGCTCCAGGTGAGCAACCCGATTCTCCTGGTCTGCAAACTGGGAAGACAGAAGGAAAAAAGGGAAGGAATAAGAGCGGGAGGGAGAAAATGAGTTCACATGGGGAATTTTAGACCCCTGGGGACAGAGGCTTTTTCCAATTCACAGTTTGAAACCTCACCTCAATACCATCAGGCAAGAGTCATATCCTGAGGTTTACCAGCTCCCTTGCCCCAAGCCATATTCCTTACCTCCAGGGTCTCCTTCAGGTCCCGCACCTCTTTGGCCAGGACAGCGTGTTGTTGCTGCAGTTCTGCCTGCATGTGTTTTAGTGTCATCTCTTCCTTTTGCCATCTGCCAGAGATCACATATTAGATTCCATTTGGTCCTACGTCCTGGGTGCCTACTGCCATAATTCCTACTGATAGGGACTCACTGAGCAGCCTGCTCCTCATTACTGTGGGTAAGTTGGCAGAGCAACTCATCCTTCGTGGCCAGGTCCTCGGCACAATGAGCATGCTGACTCTGTAGCTCTTTTAGCTGGCTGTCAGTGCTGGCCAGAATCTGCAGCTGAGCCCGGAGATCTAGACCAAAAGTATCCTAATGACACCATGCGGTCACCAAGCCAAAACTCCCCACACTTCTGCACCAAGGCAGATGCTCCAGAGCACTTCCTTGCTCTATTACCACACTCTAAGCCTTAGCAAGCTCAACAGCTTGCACACATGCACACACACACATACAAACACCTGTTGCTAGGCGACTGTTTTCCATTTTCAATTGTTCTATTTGGCCTTTGCAGTCCTCTAAATGAACAGAGAATTGTTCCAGCTCCCTGGAAACCTAAGAAGAAAAGATAGTTTGCATCCTATAGTTCCTCCTGAATCAAGATCCCACGACTTAGTACAGCTTCTCTTTATGAACAAGATAGCAAACTACCTTGCTTCTGGGCAGCAACAATGCAGAAAATAAGCTTGATCCTCAGGAAAAAGTAGAGACAGGAAAAAAGTTGCTGAAGGAAAGAAGGTGCTGAAGGGCAAAGGAAACAACTGGGCTTAAGGCCATCTTACAGCTAAGGGACCCAGCTGTCCTCAAAACCCAAAGGGTGGAAAGAACACAGGTCCAGGGTAAGAGGCTAATGCCATCACACGTTAGAAAAGCCTGCTGCAAACAAGGAACCAGGCTTAAGCAGTCCCTACTCCTGGTTTGTACCTGTTGCTTTTCCTCAATTGCAGCATCACGTTCCTGGAGGGCCTGCCGGCACTTGGCTGTGAGCTTCTCTGTGAGTTGTCGAGACCGACTCAGCAAAGCTGTCCATGTTACATACTGTCAGGGAAAGCAAGCAGGTCAGTAGAGCACACTTGAGGCAAAGCTCATAACAGGACTGGCCATGAGTAAGGAACTGGTTATGATGGCCCCAAATACTCACATCCAGTTGCATGGATATCCAGTCCTGCTGCAAGATAGAAGTAAGACTCACTGTCTGCTGAGCCAGTTCTTCTTGCTCTGTATGAAGCCCTACCTACAAGAGAAGGATTGCCTATGGAGGGAGCCCCTTCCCTTTGGCTACAGCAAAGTAGGGGTATGTGACCATCCTCCCAGTGTGTCAGCATGGATCCCAGGAAAGGAAATGCCCTTAAATTACCAACTGGGTCTGGGTCTCCTTCAGAAGGCCTCTGAATTCCCGCATGGATGCCAGGACCTGTTCGAGCTGGCTGATGCGCTGACTGGCATGTGCACAGAAGGCCTCCAGCACTGTCTCTGCCTGTTGAGGGGGAAAAGGTTGCAAGGACACAGTGGGTAATGGGGGAAATAGCACAAAAGCTGTAACTATTCAACACCCTGGTAATTTAGTTCTTTATTCCCCAGGGCAGGCAATTCTTAGCCCACCCATCTGTGTCTCAAGTGCATTCATGTTCCTATTCCTGCAGGAACCTTGAGGTGGAAACTACCCACATCTAGGAACAGATGGCATCTTACTGCATCCTTGCTTTTGATGGCCATTTCCTCTCTGTGTCTTGCCTCCTCCCTTTCTGCTTTGAGGTTCTGGAGCTTTGCCCTCAATTTCTTCAACATATCAAAACAGCAAGAGACCAAGGTTTCTGCTCGCCGAGACTACAAAATAAGAATCAGATGCTGTGTTCCTCTTTCTGGTTTTCAGTCCCACCAGAGGCCGGTACCTCCATCTTCATGCTGCTTACCTCCTCACTCACAGTAGTTTTATCTTCTTCTAAGTGCAACAGGGACAGGTGAAGCAAGGACATCAGCTCTTTAGAAGCTAGCACCCATGATTTCTGTAGAGGGAAAGAAGGCTAGATCAAATAAATTCACTAAGCAGGAAGCAGGGGCACTGGAGAAGGACACTAACCCCAATTCCAAGCTCTTAATAAGGAGATATACTTAACAAAGGTTTGGAAACCTCTGTTCACTACCACAGCTGAGTATCACCGTCTATTAACCACCCAAGATTTTCTACTGTTGATCTTCACAGGAGGACCAATGTTGGTATAAGGTCAATCACACTCACCAAGACATTCCTAGCCTGCCGCAGGGCCTGTCCAATCTCCTGGTTCTCTTGAAGATGTTGAGGTTTCTTAGTTATCTAGCCAGAGAAACAGAGTTGTTGCTTTTAAGTAGGCAACATGCACCACTAGCACCTCATTCCCCCTTCCACCAAGTTACAGTAGCCTTTGCTATTACAGACAGGAACAAGGCTCACAACTAGATGATGCCAAGTCAGAAAGAAAATCCAAAAAAATTCCTTTGAAAAGTAACTTTTTTTCTAATTACAAGAGTAATACATGTTTATTATAAAATTTAGGAAAATATAAAAATGAATAAAAAGGGGCCGGGTGTGGTGGCTCACGCCTGTAATCCTAGCACTCTGGGAGGCTGAGGCAGAAGGATTGCTTGAGCTCAGGAGTTCAAGATTAGCCTGAGAAAGAGTGAGACCCTGTCTCTACCAAAAAGTTTAAAAAAAAAAAACCCAGCTGGGCGTTACGTGCACCTGTAGTCCCAGGTACCCAGGAGGCTGAGGCAGAAGGATCACTTGAGCCCAGGAGTTGGAGTTTGGCAGCACACTACAAAGATGTCACTGCATTCTACCCAGGGCAACAGTGAGACTGTCTCAACAAAAACAAATAAGGCAACTGAACACCCCTCTTCACAATTCCCCATCCCTTCATATTTAAAAATAATAAAATAAAAAGGAAAGAAATCATTAATAATTTCAACACCTATATCAGTGATTGTTAACCAACAGTGTACCCCCACATCAGAGATTTACCTGCTGTAGAGATTTCCTATAACTCACAAATATTTCCCTCAAGTGTCAAGGAAAAAGCTATAGACCACCAATTTAGAAATAAATTACCACATCCAATAAATTCAAAAATGAATATCTTTTCACATTTTAACACCTCTGAAATTGGGGCGTACCTTAATATTGATAGAATCTTAGATTGAAATACAGTAATGCTTAAGAAAAACCCCAATTGAGATAATATATAAAAAGTATGAGGTCTTCTTGTCATTATTTTTCCTTAGTGGAATAGCCTGAGACTGGAATATCTGCTTTAGGGGGACCTATCAAAGTAAGGTATCACCCATTTTTAACTTCTGCTGGTATTTTACCTTTACCTCAAAGCCTCTCAGAGGTTATTTGAACTCCGATTTCCTTTCTTTAAAAACCATGAACTTATATTAAACTTATTTTTCCATGTTATTAAAAACTCTTAATAAACATTCTTTTTAGGCCGGGTATGATGGCTCATGCCTGTAATCCTAGCACTCTAGGAGGCCGAGGCGGGAGGATCGCTTGAGCTCAGGAGTTCAAGACCAGCCTGAGCAACAGCGCGACCCCATCTCTACTAAAAATAGAAAAAAATGAGCCAGGCATGGTGGCGCGTGCCTGTAGTCCCAGCTACTCAGGAGACTGAGGCAGAAGGATCTCTTGAGCCCAGGAGTTTGAGGTTGTAGTGAGTGCAGGTTGCACCGCACTCTAGCAGGGTGACAGAGTGAGACTCTGTCTCAAAAAAATAAAAATAAAATTAAAAAAAATGGAGAAAAGAAACCTGGCAATCAATATTTATGTAGTGTGACAGACAAGGATAAAAGTTAAAGACAATGAACAAAGAAATGTTGCAGGAAGTTCACCTTTTTCTTTGTTCTCTTAATCAATTGCATAATTAATTGCATTGTTAGCAATAAGC
>CAUYRT010097692.1:0-59235 GCA_963574885.1 Lepilemur ruficaudatus
TCATGTCCTCATTTAGTCATCTGTCTGTACTTCCCACATCCTGAGTTGCTGGAGGCAGGAGCTATGCCTTTGTCTCCAGCATCCACCCAGGACCTGGCAGCACTGAGCATAAATAAATTTGCTCATGGAACATTTCCCTGCCACAGGGCTTCATCTTCTCGGGCCTGGGAGCCTGGCACGGGAGGCAGGGCTGCA
The DNA here is from genome assembly GCA_963574885.1 of Lepilemur ruficaudatus. NCBI lineage: Eukaryota > Metazoa > Chordata > Mammalia > Primates > Lepilemuridae > Lepilemur > Lepilemur ruficaudatus. The sequence continues at coordinate 196 of CAUYRT010097692.1, forward strand.
TCCATGGGAGGGAAGGGTGGTCCCTGCAGGGCAAATGGGCTTTTTCTCAGGTACACTGTACCCAAGGAGGCCCCAGGAAATGTCTGTTGGGTAGATGAATGAATGTGCAACTCAATCCCCCTTACAGCTTCTCTCTCCAGGACTCTGACTTCCACCAGCCATGGTGAGCCTGCCTATTCCCATCTGTCCTTGTGCCCTTCCCCTGACATACTGAGCAGGCACTCAGGGCCAGAGGCAGGAGGCTTGAGAAGTACAGGGGAAAACAGTCAGCTGCTGCTGTCCTGAAACCTGCCCTCCCAGCAGCCACAAACCACCAAGGATCATGGAAAAGGCTGCTGTAAGGAGACCAGCGAGCAGGAGATGGGGCAGCCTTGCAGAAGCTGTCCTGGCTGGGGCCTTGCCTTTAGTCATGACCTTGACTTAGAGAAAGGACACCTTCCATGGCTGTTGAAACCTACACATGGCAGTTTCCCCCAAGCTTCATTGCATATACTTCAGATATCTGGACAGAAAATAAGGAAAAGTGGGCAGGACGACCAGCACTGTGGCAGGAAATGCAGAGTAACTTAAAGCAGTTGTGCCTGACAGTATTGCCTGCCTCCCCCAGAGCCTTGCAGGGATGGAAGCTGCATCCTTGAAGGACCAGGAGATGGACAGTGGGGAGAGGAGAAGGTTCCAGGGATCCTGCATTGTGCTCTTCCCAGTGTGGATGGTCACCACATGGCAGCATGATTGGACCATTACCCCAGAAAGCTAACAATTAATGGAGGTGTGGGGTGCAGGACTTCAGTTCAACCTCAGGAAGAATTTCCCAAGATTCAGAACTGGCCTACACAGGAGTGAGCTGTCCTGGGAGGCTCTTGTCCTGTGTTTCCTGAAGCAGTGGGCATATCCAGAATCACATGCCACCATGGAGACCTCAGGTTCTGGGAACTTAGGGGAGCTTCCTAGGGCATCTGCATAGTCTGATCCTGGGAATGTCAATTGCTCCTGACACCTCATCTGGATTTCTGGGTTTCCTCTGTCTCACCATGGAGGCTCCCTTTCTGCAGAGTGGCCCTACTAGTGGCTCAAGCCCGGTGCCTTTCCCACCAGGTCATAAACATTCATTCATATAGTGAACATCAGCTACGTGCTAGGCATAATTCTGGGAATAAAACAATGAAAAAAATAATGTGATCAAATAAATACAGGGAAAACTGAGTTTACCAAAGTAGAAAGTAGAAAGGTTTCTGTCCTTCAGGACTCAGAATTTTTACCTTGGACACTGTGGCTCCCTCAGAGAGGGCTCAAGGGCATATAGGCCCTTTAAGCAAGGAACTACAGTGTAGAAAATTTAGAAAATGCAGAAAAGCACAGAGAAGAAAATAAAAATTCATGGTAATTCCACTACTCAGAAAGTATTCTTATAAACATTTTGTGGTTTGCCCTTTAAATATTTTTATATATACATCTATACCTTTCTCCTAAAGTTAGATCATTCTGTATGCCTTCTGTTCTCACTTATTACATCATAAATATCTTTTCATTTATTAAACAGTATTCTATGATATCATTTTTGTTTGCTACATGGTATGTCACTGTATGGATGTACCATAACTTGTAGAAACGATTCCCACATTCTTGTATATTTAGATTGTTTCCAGTCTTCTACTATTGCAAACAATGCTGTAAAGAGCATCCCTTCTAGGCAATTCTTATTCACATCAGTGATTATTTTACTAGTATAATCCCTGAAAGGGGAGTTTGTGGGTAAAAATGTACAATTATTTGCTCTATTCCGCCAAACTGCCCTCTGGATATTTGAAGAAATTTGTGCTCTTACCATCGGTTGTTTAGAATGTCCAGGTCCTTACACCTTACACAAAAATCTATGTATCACATTTTTATAAAAATATGGTTACCAGTTTGATGGGTAAAAATGATATCTCATTATTGTAACTTGCCTTTTTTAATTTTTAGGCAAACTAAACTTTTTCCATGTTTATTAGACTTTTTTTGTGTTTCCTTCTCTATTTCGTGTTTCCTTTGTGCATTGCTGGGGAAGACTTTTTTAGAACTTTTTATTTTGGAATAATTTTAGAATTATAGGAACATTGCAAAAATAGCATAGAGTTCCTGTATGCCCTTCAACCAGTTCCTTGAATGTTAATATCCTCTCTATCAAGGGTGCATTTCTCAAAACTAAGAAATTAACATGGGTAAAATACTACAAACTAAACTCCAGACTTTATTTGCATTTCACCCGTGTCTCCATGAGTGTCCTTTTTGTCTTCCAGCGTCCAAACCATTTAGTCACGTCTCCATATTCTCCTCTGATCAGTGACAGTTTTTCAGTCTTTCGTTTTCATGACCATGGTATTTTTAGAGTACCGGTCCAGTATTTTGTAGAATATCCCTCAATCTGGGTTTGTCTGATGCTGTCTCACGATTAGACTAGAGTTATGGGTTTTGAGGAGGAATGCCACAAAAGTGAAGTGCCCTTCTCCCCATTTCTGGGGTCACGTGATATCAACAAGACTCGTTACTGGTGATGTTAACCTTGATCACTTGGTTAAGGTGATGCCTGCCAGGTTTGTCAACTGCGAAGTTACTGTTTTCCCTTTCCACGCTCTATTCTTTCGAAGTGAATCACTAAGTCTAGCCCACACTCCAGGAGGGGGAAATTAAGCTCCATCTGCTGGAAGGGGAGTAGTGTATATCTTATCTGGAACTCTGTAAAGAGTATTTACACCTCCTGCCCCAGTTATTTATTTATTCAATTATTTATTTATAACAAACATACTCATGTATTCTTTGGGCTGTAATTCAATACTATCATTATTCATTTTGCTGCTCAAACTATTTCAGCTCTGGCCATTTAGAGCTCTTTCTGGTTGGCCCCTAGGTCCTGTAGACATACTACCATCTTTTTTGGCTTGCTTTGTTCGGTTTTTGAACACTTCCTTGCTTTCTGAAACTATAAGATGTTTCAGGCTCATGTTTTTTGGGGGGGCGAGGGGTGTTTTCCCTGACCAGGGCTGGAATCAATCATTTCTCCAGGGATCTCTGGTTCCTTTCATCAGAGAATGGTATTTAGAAAGTAAGACCTGGGCAGTGGGTGTGCTCATTTCTACTGGAGTGTTATTGGTTCCAGGGCCTCTTGGTGGACAGAGCTGGGAAATATATGTCTGTGTACTAACCCATGCATGCATAAACTACCCATCTATATTTCTGTATCTATCTGTACATGTGTTAAAAACACACGATACCTGGGCCTCTAGCCCAGCACCATAGGGTTCATTCAAGCCTTGTGGGGAGGGAAAATCATTAAGTCCCTAAAGCACCTCTGAATAGTGTCTGGAATCTCCATATCCCACCTGACTATTCTCCCTGAGCAAAAATCAAATCAAGCAGAGCCTCAGTCAGCTGTAGTTGATCCCACAGCCACCTGCTGGGATGACAGAGCAGCCCCAGGACAGCTCCAGCCGTGCTTCTCAGGCCTGGAACAAGCAATAGAGGACAGAGAACAGTCCAAGGACATAGAACAAGGCAGCCCTGCCTGGAGATCAAATCCCAGCCCGGCCACTGCCTCCTGAGCAATTCTCTTTCTGTAAAATTAGGAGCTAAATTAGATGACATATAGGCCTGGTGTTCTAAGACTACAGACAGCACCCGGCCAGTATGCGCTGAATGAGTGCGTGTGAAGAGAGGTGCATGCCGCGGCCTCTCCCTAGTTCAATTCCACGCTCCATCATCATCGTGGGCAGGTGATTTACCCTCACTAGGAATCAGCATTTTTTATTTTCTTCTTGGTACTTTTCAGTGTTTTCTAAATTTTCTACAATAAGTATATTATTTTATAACAAATAAAACAATCTAGGTTTTTTAAAAAAAAAAAAAAAAAAACAGCATGTACCCTATTCTTCCCTGACATTAATAAGTACCGCAGAGGCTTACGCTGAGGACGGTGCGCCCATGTGGATGGAAACACACACAAGCTTCGAGTTCCTGGCATAAGATAGGCTCTCAACAGGTGTTAGCTTCTGCCCCCTTTCTTTTCTCTCTCCTGCTGATGCTTCCGGAAGCTCTGTTATGAAACTGATGAAAAAAATCTTTCTCTCCCGTTTATTCCTAGAGTGAGCACGGATGGCCATGGCAAAAAAAGTCCCTGTCAAATTAGTCCCTTTCTTTGTCACTCAGAGTCCTCCCCACCTGGTGTCCTCCCGTGGATGGGGACACTCTCAGAGGCCTCTTTGTAGAAATGTCCTTGAGGAACACGGAGCAGCCACTAGCAACACCCGCACCTGGGCACACATGCCTCCCCGGCCAGCACCGGGCCAAGGAGCTTAAGCTCCGGGAAACTCTTGCTCATTTGTAACCAGGGCTCAGCTACGGCGGCTCCCCTGAGCCCTCATTATCTGCGCTGAGAGCCCGCAGGTCGCAGAGTTTGCAGCCTCAGAGCAAGCTGAGCAAAGCGTCCGAGCTGCTGGCTACAGGTCTCCCTCCCAGCAGCCCCAGCTTAAATCCTGCTTTCCTGCCCAAGACAAATTCCCCTGGGAAACTTTTTCCTCCCCTCCTTCTGAGAAGAGGGAGAAAAGAGGATTTTTAAATTATGTGCTTCTTTTCATTTAAAAAATATATATAATGAGAGCTTCCAATAGGAGGAAATATTTTGCACTTCTAGAATCAAGAAGGCCGAGATGTTCAATCATGGCAGCACAAGTCCCAAGTCTGGGAAAACCCAGCATTTTCAGCAAAAGCCAAAGGGAACTAAGGGCTTGTCATGACAACACATCTAGAAACACTTGAGCTGGTTCCCAAAAATTAACATTTTTGTCAGAGAGCTCAATTTCCACATGGGCTACGTTCCTTTCTAGTAGAGTTACAACCCAGCCCCCATCTTCTGCTCATTGCTTTTCAAAAGAATTAATGTACTTTACTCTCATAACACCTGTAGGGCTGTTATGTCTGCCCTGGTGTTGGTATGGAGAAATTCCTCCCTTTCTACCCCTACGGACAGAGAGCACTTAGCATGTCTCACCTGAAGCACCACTTCAGCCTTCCAACTGGTCTCCTCCCTCATTTTCTTTACTGCAGGACTTCTCAGAGCCTTTAATATCCTGATGATCTTCCAAGAGGGAAATGCAATATATAATAATTGCAAATTTCCCAAACTTATTTGGTCAGGGAAGCCTTTATTCAAAGGACATCTATTAATATCTCTTAGGCAACCAGGGTTCCAGAAACCCAGTTTGGAAAACCCTGGCCAATAGGAGACAATGCCAGGTCCTCAGTAAGCACTTAAGGGCTTTCATTGTCTGGCCTCTGTTTCCAGGATCGTTTTTTTGCCTCTTTCCTATACTTATCCTGATATTCACACTTGAACTATCTGTGGGTCCCTAAATACACTGTCTTTTTTCAAGCTTCAGTGCCTTTGCATATGCTCTTCCATCAGCCTGGAATGCTTTTCCCTGTTGTCCTCTGAGGTCAACACTGCCAACTCTGTGGAACCTCCTCAGCTCCCTCAGGCTAACGAAGACACAGCAGCCTCGATGTTCTTACAGCACTTGGCCCGCGCCCATCAGCACTTCCCCAGACTGTAAACATGTGTCTAGTCTGTGAATTCTTTACCTCGGTTCTTGCTCTCTCCTGGCCTAATTCTTCAACCTCCCGCCAATTCCAGGAGACCCCCCCCCATTTTCCTTTAATACATTTCTTCTTTCTTTAAAAGTTAGCAACAATTAATTTTTAGTTTCTTGTGATCAAAAAATCCTAACTTCTATACCCAGGAAGAAGGGTGCAGAAATGCATGTTGAAAATGACAAAAGATGAAACAAAACAAACAAACAGAAAACCCCCAAAATGATTCAGGTCTATTTTCACAGGGAGAACAACACTCAAAGACCCCAGGAAAACATGTAGCATGATCTGAGTGGTGCCCAAGGAACTGCAGACTGTCGTGACTCAGATCCTGAGAAGGTCCTCTGTGGAGTACACGGTAGCTCAGGTGATCAAGACAGTGGTGCCCACGTGCCTTAGAAGCAGCCGTCCCAGCTCCACTCTGCAAACAGCCTCTTCCTGAGCTTTGGGGCAGGCAAGGACCAGAATATCAGTTCCTGAAGGTCTTGGCCATGCCAAGTTCAGCATGTTTCCTTAGAAGCCATTTCACAAAGCTTTCCAAAAAGAGGATTTTCTTTCAGAGCAAATGAAGGAAAATACAGTAAATTATTGCTAAATTGTCCCAGATCCTTTGCAATAAGACATTGCTGCTCCTTTCATCCAGGGAGTGGAATCTGTTTCTCCTTCTCTTGAATCTGGCCCTGATTTTTGCTTAAGTCCAAAGAATGTAGTAGAAGTGATGCCACACCAGTTCCGGCCTCAGCCTTAAGAGGCTTGGCAGCGTGTCACTGTTACATTCCTGGAACCCTGAGACTACTGTGCCATGGAGAAGCCAGGTCTGGCCCACTGGAGGATGGCAGGCCATGCGGGGGAGAACCAGGGTGCTCTGCAGCACAGAGCCAGCACCAGGACCCTCAGCACGTGGCGAGGCCCCCTTGGACCTGCCGGCCCAGCCACTGGCTGAATGCAGCTGCGGGAGTGAGACTAGCCAAGACCAGCAGGGGACCACCCTGCCAGAATTGTGAGAAATAACAATCATTGTTTAGAGCTACTAACTTTGGGGGTAGTTTGTTAAGCAGCAATAGATAATAGAAGTGAAGGCTCAGAACCCAGCAGGGAACTCAAATGTGCCCAGCTATAGGGGACATAGGGGAGAAGATGCAAACACAAGGCAGGTGCCCCTCTCACTGTATCTGCAAAGTGCCCAGGGGCTCAGGAACACAAGTGATGCTATGGCTCCTTCACAGAGAGACGACAGGCCCAGGGTGAGAGGGTGGGCTTCAGCTGGGATATGCCCTCCCCCGCCTCTCCCATAATGTTCCAGCCAGATCCTACCCTGAGACAAAGGAAGGAATTTGCTACCTACCTACCTAACCTCCCCCAATCCCTTTTATCTACATTATCAGGCCCCGAACCATGACGAGGGGGGAGAACAAACTATAATCAATGCTCTCTTCACATTCAAGGAGTTACGATTACTAAGTGGAGTTGAATAAAGTCACACAGAACGTACAAGGAGGTACAGGGCAGACAGGTCGGAAGAGAGCAGTATAACTGAAAGCTCATTAGGACCCAAAGGCAGCAGAAGATGCAGAGGGCCATCTGTGCTGGCCTGGAAGGAAGAGAGGTTCCCCAGCAGGAAGAGACAGGGCGAGGATGAGGTCTAAGGTAGAGGGAGTAGCCAGGTGCGGGACACTGCAGAGAGCAAGAGCCCATACCCCCACCAGGCAATCCTTCCCTGCAAGCTGGTCTCCCTTCCTCCCCTTTCCAAGGTCCCTCAGGGCAATGACACCTCAGCTGATGAGTTTTCTTATCCCTCTGCCCCATCCTGTGCCCAGCCTGGGTTGGGTTAATCTGGAAAACTTATCATTTAAGAAAAGCTACTAATGCCAGAGAATGCCCCCAGGTAGTGTTTCCAGCCTTGGGAATTTTAGGACCCCTGCAAGAAATGAGTGATACTTTTAGAATCTGTTGATTGAGAAAATACACATGTGAAAATAGGTTTTGCTTCTCTTTACAATAATGTCCCCAGGGGTCCAGGAACAGGTTGAAACCACTGAAAATCGCTGTTGAAAGGAAGTAACCAGGCAATAAAACAGACCTACACTGTTAGAAGGGCCTTCATTGCTTTAACCCCAAAAACAATGGGGGAATTGCAGGATCGGGAACAGGCATGTCAAGGAGTGGGGGAGGGGACAGGCACAGCCCTAGACCCGGAGGTCCCGCTGGGACACCACCATCCAGCCGCTCTGGGACAGAGGCAAGGTGTGCGAGTGTGAACCGCAAGGCTGGCTGGGTTGGGCTGGCCTAGCCATGAGTTCAAACTCTGCCCAGTGCCAGGCGGGCATCATGTCCCTGCCGGGTTAGAAAGCATCTCAGGCAGTTTGGGAAAGCAGCAGACTAGACATCAGTAATTATTATACGAGCTTTCTGATTCAGCTACTGCCTGGCTTTGTGAGTTTTTGCAAGTTTTTTTGCCTCTTTCGGCCTCAACCAAAAGGTGATGGAAAGGCGGTGAAGGAGAGGAATGTTGTACTTGTTCTCCAAGGAGTGGCCCAAGTGCCAACGTCCTGGGCAAGTGATTCTGGTCAACTTAATGTTTCTGAGCCTGAGGCTCCTACCTGTAACACGGGAATGACATATGTTAATAACAATTAAACGAGACACGAGTTGTGAAAACTTAGTCGCATAGCAGGTATCAATTAAAATCAGTTGTTCTCTCTTTCTTCCTTACATTCCTCCAATGACAGATGGCTCTTTCTTCCGAGGCCTGTCCTCCTGCTCTACTGAGTCTCTAATTTCACCGTTGAGTATAAAATGTCCCCTCTTGGTGACATGAAGCCAGTCTTTCCAGAGAGAGGCACTACTAAAATGAGTGTGATGACTTCAGTCCTGGGAAGCCGCTGGCAGGGTGCCCCAGATCCTTGTCCCTGGCAACCCTGGGCTCCTCTTTGGCTCTTGCACAGAAGGGAACCAGCCCAAGAGAACCAGCCCGAGTTCCTGATGGGCCTGGGCTGGTGAGGCCACCTCCTTCCAGGCCAGAGCCAGCACAGGCACAGACAGCAACAACCACCCATTTTGCAACAAACAGGAAACCAATTCACCAGCCTCAAAAATAGCACAGACAAAAACCCCAAAATATGAGGCTCTGGCACTGGGGCAGCTCAGGTTTCTCACATTGCTTCCCGACAGGCTGCAGACTATGCGTTGTTGCTTTTTTCAATTTCATGAGAAAAAGTCTTGCAATGTCTTTATAGAGGTGAGTGGCCTCAGGGGCCCAAGCCGGGGAGAAGCCCAGCCAATCAGGCTGCCTGCACTGCCGAGGCCCCACCTCTCAGTCCCCAGTCCAGCTACAGATGGCTCCAACAGCAAGGGCCACAGAAGCCCTGATCCCTGTCTGGTCCCAACTGCAAACAGGGTTGGCCCTGGTACGTCTGCAAGGTGAGTCTCCCACACCCTGGTATTGCCTTTCCTGTGGCCCTCACCATGTGCAATGCCACTTACCCCAGACGGTCTCCACGGGTACCCAGAGGCCCCACTGGGCCACACCACACCATCCAAGAGCCAAGCTAACGACAAGCCTGCAGACATTCTCTCCACGGGAGCCCCGAAAGACACGAGCTCCGTTCACGCTGCCCCCTCGGCCCAGAGCAGAGTTCCTGAGCTGGCACACTCCCCTCAGAAGCCACCACCCTGGAGTGACATGACTGCTGCAGCGATGCGGCTAAGGACTACGTTATGCAGAGGCCCCTTGTTGAGCGGTTGGGGGAATGTGTCTCAGGGCTTGGCCCCGGGAAAAGCTGCGCACATCCCGCACACCTGAAGCGTTTGGACATCATGTGGACACGATGACTAAGAACTGCCAATGGATCATGTTCCCTTTTTGTTTCCTTGCTAAGGAGCTTAGCGCCAAATTTGTGAATCACCTCTAGTGGGTTTATGTCCTAACCTGTCCCATGGCTTTCTTCCCTTATTTTTGTTGGGTCTGATTTCCTCCTTGACTTTATTTTACCTTCATGTAGAATGTTTGTATACCATTTTAAATCTTTATTTGGAATAAGATGTAGTATACATAAATAATTGAGCAAACAACTCCTATTTACTCCGTAAAACCCACTTCAAATGTCCCTACCTCTGATTTCTCCCTAAACAGTCCACAAAGGTGGGCTTCCTCCCCAGGTGGTCCCACAGCCCCTGCCTGTACCTTCCTGGATCAGCACTCACCCACAGCCGCGCTTTCTCTGTTCCCACAGCTCTCACCACCACCAGGCAGAAGGCTCCTGGGTGAACGCTGAGAGCCGCCCTCCGCCCACATCTGTGCCCAGTGCTGCCCGTACATCAGCTTGTCTCATGCTCAAGGGGAACCTGCCAGGTGAGGCTGACTGTGCCCATTTCACAGCTCCAGAAACAGAGGCTCAGCGACATCAGGGGCTTCTACAAGGTCACATACTATCGAGTGGCAGAACTGGTATTAAATATAAAACTCTGATGTCCTAACCTCATCTTGGGCTCAACTCCCTAAGGTCACCCAAAACCTGAAGCATTTAAGATATGGCTTGATTCATAAAAATCTATTCTCTACAACTGCCTAGAAAAATTCACGTGCATTTTATTGTGGCCCCTCATGACGACCCTCCAATGGGCTGGTTAGCGCAGATAGAGAATTTATCACATCCTTGACTGTTTTAGGGCACCCCCTATCCTCACCCCTGCCCCCACACACATACTCATTTTCAAATTCTAGGAAGTGGTTACAACACACAATATATCCAGAAGACAAGAGCTAATTCTGCAAGAAGCTTCTAGAAGAAAATGAGGCCAACTTTCCTGGTGAGCAAGTGCACCATAGGCCGATCATTCCCCCAGCCCCATAGTGTCTAGACAATTAAACTACATAAAAGGATTTTGAATACTTAATGTTTCCGTTGGGAACCTAATTGGTCCAATGCCTGTAAGTTAAAGCGCCCACTGGTATCTAGCCGTGCACCATCCAGCGAGGCAGGCAGCATGACACAGGGCTGTCTGGGTCTGGGTCCAGATGACCTTGGGCAAGATGCTGGCTCTTCCTCTGAGCCTCAGTTTCCACGCATGTAACTGGGCAGTGATAATGGTACCCCCTCTTAGGAGAGCAGTGAGGATGGGGCTGGCACAAGGGGTGTTTGTTGAATCACGAAATCACTGCATCCCAGGCAAGATGATCCGGGAGCAAGAGCTGGGATCCTCTTTCCAGATCTTGTGTTCTCAGTTTCAAATGAGAACAAGAGCCAGGGAGAGAAGGGAACGGGGCATAAGACGTAAATGGAAGGGAGGAGACGGGTGTCTGAGCTACCCCTCCACAAAAGCAGCCCTGCTATCCTGATGGGGAGCATCTCTTTTGAGGGTCTGATTTCTCTCTCTCTTAGGCCACCTTATGCCTTGAGTTCTGTGTGAGCGCGCGTGTGTGCGTGTGCGCGTGTGTGCGTGTGCATGCACATCTCCTGGGTAAAGTACGTGCACCCAGGTGCTGGGCCTGACTCACCGTGTCCCCTGGCATCTGGCACATGGTTGAGGACAGCAAGCATAGGTTACTCACCTGTGCTCATGAGAGCAGCAGCAGCACCCACCAGTGCACAGCAGGTATCTCCAAATGTCAGTTCTCTTTGTCCTCCCTGCCAGATAAGGCCCCAGAGCCCGCCCTCTGCCTCCCTTCCTGAAGGTTCCAGGGACTCCCCTCTGTTCTCCAGACAAACACCCTCACTCTCCCACAAAGGCTCCTCTCAGCCTAGACCAGCTGCCACCCTGCAGGGCTGCCCCCTTCTTGTCCCCACTATTCTTGTTGACAGCCTTGGGTAACACAACCTCAGGAAACTTGTTGACAGCGGGGGGGGGGGGGGAGCAACCTGACTACATGGGGTTGGGGGAAGGGATCCAGAGACCTCCTGCACACAGTCCTTTGCCTACTCCCCTCGCCCCTTCCCCCCACCCAGAGAGCACATCACACTGGCTGACCACTTGGGAGGCCCAAAGACATGGGAACGAGTCCCTGCCACACCACTTAGATTCTTCCAGACCTTGGACAAATAACTTCACCTCCATGAGCCTCAGTTTCTCATGTGTGAAGTGGGGTAAGAGCAGCATGGAAGCATCCCAGCTCTCTCTGAGGCTGCAATGAGAATGGGAAGCATTTCTCCCCCACCTGATGCACAGCCTCTGTCCTGGCACCATGATGAGGAAGGCTGAGAGGGAAGGGACACCTCTGTGCTCTCCTTCCGTGGTACTTCTGAGGGGGAGGGAGCCGTGGCCGAGCAGAGGCAAGGGGCCCTGCAGGGGCCTTCACCGGTGGGGGCTCCAAGTATAACAGGGTCCCTGTGTCCCTGCTTTATCCAAGGAAGGCAGCCAGACAGGACCTGGATTGTGACTGCTCGCCGCACCCCCCACCTCCACCCACGCACACCCTGTGCCCCTGAGGAGGACAGGGTGAATCACTGAAGGGTCACTGGGCAGCAAGTGAGCAGTCAGGGCCACCACTGGGCTCCATTTCCTCTCTTCCTCCCGATGCATCCCTCCTCCGGCTCCCTCCCACCCTCCACCCCCACCACACCCCCTTCCTGTGCTCTGATGTGGGAGGGATAGTGCCTGTTGACAGGTTTCAGAATTAAAAGTAGAGCACATTTCCTTCTCTCCCATGGAGAGCGCTGCTCCTGGCTCCCAGCTCCTCTGGCCTGTGGTGCTGCTGCTGCCACCTTGTCCCCTGCTCCCCAGTCCTAACAGTCAGGCCCCCATGGTGTGTCAGCCTGCGCTAGATAACAGGCTGTGATGTGGGCGGGGGAGGAGGAAACGCAAACACACACTGACCCCATCATGCGTCAGGCTTGCGGTAGATGCCAGGAACCCAGAGGACACAGAGAGGAAGGGAAATCAGAAACCGCACGTTCCCCTCTCTGGAGTGCCAGGGAGACAAGGCGGGGAGGGGAGAGGGAAGAGAGTGACTGGCCTGGAGACACAATTACCCGCCAGTCACGCGATGAGATGGCCACGTGCAGAGATGAGAGGTTGGGGCAGAAACGGATGCGATTTTCCCAGTGTCTCACCTGTAGCAGGTTGTGAGCTAGAATCACATCCAGGGCCCCCTGTCTCCACCGAAGCTGATGGAGACGCAGGAAGAAACAGTGCGGAAAGGGCTAATGCTGCCAGGTGGAAAATGCTTTGGGAGGTCAAGAAAAGGGCCGATTAACCCCATCTGGGTGGGAAGCAGGGCCAGGAAGGATTTTATGATGGTTGTGATGCTTGGCCTGGGTCTGAAGCGGCGTATGTGGGAACAGGTCAGCAAGTCAAAGGGACAAAGGCAGGGCAAAGGCACCAGGTGCCCGGGAGTAGCAGCAGGGGCAGGAATCAGGAGGCCCCCACCTAGGGTGCAGCGGTGGAGGCAGCACCCAGCGGTCCCTGCTGCCTTTCCTTACAACAACCCCAGAAGTCACTGCTCGTTCCAGGAAATTAGAGCCATAGCCCTGATAATACTATCAAATGCTTACAGGACATTTATCACATGCTGGACATTGTCCTAAACACTTTATAAACACTGCCCCCATCTAATCCTCACGACAACCCTATGAGGTGAGTACGATTATTATCCCTGTTTTATAGATTAAGAAAAGGTAAGCCCAAAGAGGTTAAATCACTCGTCCAGGTGAGCTCTTCTACAGGTGGTGGGGCTGGACTCAAGCCTGGGCAGGCAGGCTCCTGAGTCCATGCTCTCCTGGCCACTCCGCTGGGCTGCCCCACAGACCACAGGCTGCCAGTGCTGTCCCCGGCAGCTGCAGCCTTCCCAGGCTCATCCTCTCCGCTAGGCTGCTGGCGCCTCTGGAGCACGGCTGCATCTTCTCCCCCTCCCCCTAGCCTGGCCTATGCAAAGGAACTTGATGGGCACACCATGACAGGCAGATTCCAGGGGGAGAAAGCCCTTGTTGCAGTCCAGTTCGGGCTAGGAACCAACAATTTGTTGACTTAATCAGGCAGATGCAGAAAGGTGTTGTCATGGTGGCAAGGTTTCTATTCCAGGCGGCCAGGCCGTAATTAAATGTCCTGACCTGCACACCTCCAATTACTGCACAAGAGCTGGTTTCCCGAGCCCGTCAACTAGCAATTATAAAACCTTCCACTGAAATTCCAAATCATTTAGTAAAGGTCACTTCCTTTATTTATTTTTCAGATTGGGGGTAGAAGTGGGATGGAATTATTGTCCAAATTACAAGTAATATACATCATTTAAAATAGGTTTATTCAAATGGCTGATTCGGAGCAAGTAATGCAGCCTGTAGTCCTTCTAAGCTGTCGTGACAAGGGATCCTGTTTATGGAGCACCTACTATGTGCCAGGCACCATTGCGGTGCTTTAAATGTATTATATGATTAAATTCTTATAATAAACCTGAGAGGTAGGTATTATTATTTCCATTTTATAGAGGAATAAACTGAGAATCATAAAAGTTAAGTAACATTCCCAGGGTTCACACAGCTGTGCCTGGAGGATTCAGGATTGACGGCCAGATGCGTCTGCCTCCGAACACCAGGCTCTTCCCATGAAACTAAGTCATCTCAAGCTAAGCAACCAGTTTTGGGGTTCAGAGCAGAGCCGGCTGTGTGTTGTGCAAGGAATGCTGAGAAATCCCAAAATATTCCCTTCTCCTGGCCTATCTGTGAAGGCTCAGTTGAGGTACAGGTTTCTTCCAGCCTCTGGGATAGTTACCGTGTCTGGGTAATAACCGTTCCCCATCGAATGGCTCAGGATTATTATATATGGATATGGAACAGCATGAGGGCAGTAAGCCCTTGGAACAGAAGTGGGTGGTGCCAAAGACACAGTACGCATGAAAACAATTACAATATGATGTTCGTGGCAGACATCACTAATCAATAATGATCCCAGACTCCTTCTCGATATCGGTGACTCCTCCATGAACTGAACTGGCTCACGAGATGCAAATTATTTGCTCTCTCTGTCTTAGATATACAGTGATCACACATCCTACATGCACAATTCTACCATGTGGTTTGACTGAAGATTATTTTCCTGATCTATGAATTTATTTATGTTTTACAACAGCATGAAGTCAAATCACATTCAATCATACATTTAACAAATTACTGTTAATGAACAGACTAAACGTTCCTAAAATCAGAATTGTCCCGTAAAATCTAGGGCATACAGTTGTTACAGTTGACCATGGGTGCATACCCTCGGCCTGTGCCAAAAAAGACACCCAATAAACACACGTGGAACAAGTGACTAGTAAGAGGACTGAGATGGCAGAAAGAGGGGAGGTGGAGGGGCCCTGAGGATAAACTCCGCTGACATCACCATTTCACTGGAGTCCACACCTGGCTGAGGACTTTCTGAACCTATAAATTACTTTTTAATGGCTTGATCCAGAAGAGAAATTTCCAAACAGCATGCGCATTTGATGGAAAAGAACAGCACACATGCCCACACCAGATGCATAGGGGTGCATCTCCCCCAGTTGCAGTCAATTGGGTTTTATTAATATATCTAACCTAATCAGCCTCTGGTGTGCAGGGCCAAAGCCACCACAAACACTTCCAAGCCAGGACTCACCCTGCATCTCAACCACCCACAAGCCTTGGAGTGATCAGGCAGTTGTAGAAATCCACATATCCATGAGGCTGAAATGTCAGAATTGCTACTGAGCCTGTCCCAATCCTGTGGTTCTGCCTTCAGGCAGCAGCAACCCTTTCAGCTATTTGTCTCAAATACCTAAGTCACCTCCACAAGAAGAGAGTGCTACCAACCACTTATAAGAAAGAAAAATTCCACAAACACCCTAGTGACTGGGCCTACTAGCTGATTCCAGGAGGGGTGCAGTGATGTCTCTTGGTACCCGGAAAACTCCACCCAGAGACAGGGCAAATACCAAACGTCCACCTTAGGCCCCTTGCTCCCCAGCTGCCACCACCCCTCCCTGGGTCCTCCACCTAAGAGAAGCACCAGCCTTTGCAGCTGAGGACCACACGGGTAGGGGTGCTTGTCCCCTCAGCAGGCTCTGCCTGGTGCTGAACTAGTTGCCTGCCTCTGCTCTTTGGAACCCCTTGGAGCTCTCCAAGGTACTGACCCTCACTCCTGGCTGGGCCCCTAAAAACAGCATCATGGTAAACAGTGGTTATTCAGAGTTTATATCGTATATATGGTTACAGTTTTAAAAAAGATTTAATTCAAAATAAATTTGGCTTTATTGTTGTATCATTTGTGTCATACAAAAAGAAGTCTGGTTTTTTTCACTTTGAGAAGTAGCTCTCAAACTTTTCATCTCCGTTCACAATGTGGGTCTCCCTGAGAAGCCAGGTGGCCTGTGGGGCATGTGGCTTGTGGATTTGCCTACAATGGCCCTGACGCCTTTGATGTCACAGGAGTTCTCACTCTCTTGGATCTTGCCAGTCCTGTATCTTGGTCTTGTGCCTTCCCAATCCCTCCCCATCACCTTCAGGCTCTTAGGATGCCCCTCCGCAGCCCTCACAGGGCACTGTGATTGCCTGGGACCTGCTTATCTCCCCCACCAGCCTGAGTCTTCCAACGGCAGGATCTTTTTTTTTGTGCCAGCTGCCAGGTCTGGCCCACTGGGGTTCTCAGTCAGTGTCTATTGTCTAGTGCACAATGAATAACCTCCTGGCTGTGACCCCCTCTCTTAAGCCCTTGGCTTTTCCTACTCTCCAAGGCCCACTGTGAACCAGCCAGCTGGGCTCCCTTCCTGATGGTGGGGACAGTGACCTCTGATGGTCTCCGACTCAGAACATAAATCACTGGAAACTTGAGGATCCAGGTCGTCTGTTTGCTTGTTGTATTTCCTTGAGAACAAGAGTGTGGTGGTGACCCTGGGTTTCATTGGCCACCTCACCCCATAGAAATACTGTAACAATGAGCTGACAACGAATGTTTCTTTTCAAAGCTGTTTCGCACTCTTCTAAGCACTTTACATGCATTTGTCTTATTAATCATCAACCCCATATGGCATCATCCCCTTTTTACAGATAATGAGGCAGACACAGAGAGGTCGTGTGACTCACCCAAGGCTGTTCAGCAGGTCAGGGATGGAGGCGGAGCGCACACCTAGCCTGGACCCCTCCAGAGACACTGCCTTGACCATTGTGCTGGGCTGCTACCCACCGCACTTGGGGCTCCTTCAAGTTAGGGAGATGGCGAGGGGGTGAGGAGTGGCAAAACAGCAGGGGACAGTGACAAATAGGAATTTGAAGGCATCAAATTAGCAAAAAGGTGAGTCCTTTTTTTAAGGACTACAATAAATTCTTTTTCTTTGCTCTGTTGTTTTTATTTATTTATTTATTTTTATTTCAGCATATTATCGGGGTACAAATGTTAAGGTTATGTATATTGCCCTTGTCCCCCTCTCCCCTCCAGTCAGAGCTTCAAGCGTGTCCATCCCCTAGATGGTGCACATTGCACTCATTATGTGTGTATATACCCATCCCCTCCTCCCCCCTCCCGTCTGCCCGACGCCCAATAAATGTTATTCCTATATGTTCACTTAGGTGTTGATCAGTGAAACCAATTTGCTGGTGAGTACATGTGGTGCCTGTTACAGTAAATTCTTAAAAGAGAAGCAGTACTCACAAAAATATCAGCTGCTGTAGTTGTAATGGCAGGTCTTTAGCTAACTCCCAAAGAGTCATTAATTTAGAGCTGGGAAAAATAGCCTTATTTTAAAGAAGACGAAGCAGAGGCCCAGAGAAGCCCCCAGCCATCCAGTGCCCAGGTTCCAAAGAAGAGAGCCCAGAGGCAGCGGCTTAGGATGACACATAGGCACTCAGTCCAGCCATTTTACAGTGATATAAAGAGCCCTCAGGATGACGTTTTAATAAGCAAAACACCAGGTCATTAAACGAAGGTGGCCTCAAGACACACACAGCGGCTCTCAAGAGCTGAGGCTGCCGCGCCCCAGCCAGTGTCCTCCAGGGGGCGCCAGAGGCAGCGCTTCTTCGCACAGGGCCCTGGCCGGGCGCACTTAGAAACGCGAGGAGCACAAACCAACTCTTTCTCAGCTTGCAACCGACAGATGTTTAATAAGATGCCACGGATCTGGAATAAATAGAGGATACGGCCAGCTGGGGACACGTCTGAATTCTAGATAGTACTCAGCAGCTTTCTTGCATCCCTCCGTAGTGGCTGGGCCGCATCTGTATTGTGTTCCCCGCTGGACACTTCATTATAGGAGTGACAGTGACGAGTTTGTCCCGGGAAGGGAAATGATCAGACACCAAGGCTGGCGGGGGCACCTGGGGCTTCTCAGCCCACAGAAGACGTGCCACTGGGCTGAGAGCCCACCATCACACCTCTCCATCTGTGACATGAGGGTGAACCCCTCCTTGGCCAGGTACGTTAGCGCCATCGAGGTTCTCTGCTCCTCAAACACAGCCTAGGAGGAGGAGGAGGCAGGGCCTTGCCCTTGCAGCACTTGGAGCCGAGCAGCTTTCCAGATCCGGGTAAACCCCGTCCTGTCCCCACGTGCCAGTGTTCTGTGGGGCCTCTGAGAAGGACCTCAGCCATCTCCAGGTCCTGGCCCAGCTCCTTCACTTTAGAGACGAGGACTCTGGAGGTCCGCATGCCTCAGCCAGGAAGAAGCAGAAGTGGGGCTCGAATCCAAGCCTCCAGACTCCAGTCCCCCATTCACTCTTTCCACTTGGCCTTTAGCCCCCGAGCAAGGGGTGCCAGGATGCGTCAAAGTCATCCCGGGAAGCAGCACTGTCGTGGCAGCTGGAAACAGCGACTCACACACCTGCCAGGCAGCGTCCACCAGCTGGTCCTCCTCCCATCACACGGGGCAAGACCCAGTGACCCAGAGGGTGCCCGAGAGACCATGAGCCCTCATGCTCTCCCCAGCCATTAACAGACGTGGGATTTCTCTCCCCAGGACTAGAGAGGGAGAACTTGCTGTGGCTGCTGGCCATAGGGGAGCTCTCTTCTAGGCCAAAAGCGGAAGCCTTAGAGTCAGAGCCATCAAATAGGCAGGGCCACAGAAGCCACGCAGTGCTCTCTGATGCCCAATTATTAATCACAACGCATGAGACCATCAGGATAGGAAAGCTGAGGAACCCCACCCCCAGCCCTGCCACGGAACACTTCCTCTTTAATTCCAGCTCAGAGCAGCTGGGTCTGGCTCTGGGTCTTCCCAGGCAGCCCCAACAAGAGGCATGCACGGAAAGTACTCATGACAGTGGCTGTCCCACAGATCAGCACAACGTCTTGTGGAGGCAGCAGCTTCCTCCCCAGCCGTTCAGCATGGTGGGCTGGGCCTCATCACCCAAGGGCTGTCTGGGGCCCGGGCGCCTCCCTGCAGTTCCCTACAGCAGCCCACGGCACCCTCTTCCTATAACCTCAGCCGCGTCCCCACCCCACACAGTCCGTCCTCCAGTGCTGGGGCTTCATTTCTTGACACGCTTGACCTTGGGCACTGTCAGTTCTGCCGTCTGAAGGAAAGCCTCAGAAGACGCCACATGAGAGCCAAGAAGACGGGAAGATGGGATTTTTTCTTTTTCTCTCTCTTTTTTTTTTTTTTTTGGCCACGGATGAAATTCAAGCCCCGCTACGTCATGTCTGTGAGGCTTGTGGAAAGCTGGCTTCTGACCACAGACGTTGGAGAAGAGTGAGTGTCCCTCAGCCAGCACTCAGCAGACATTTATCTGGCGTGACCCCTGTGCTCACATTGCCAGGGCTGGAGTGCAGAGTCACAGGAGAGTGGGGTCATGTGGGGACAGTTCCTGCCCTCTCCCCAGCCTGCACCGCCTGCACAGTATCCATCACCTCCGTCAGTCCTCACATCACCATGGCAGTTAGTATGTCCCCATTTCACAGGTGAGTAAAGCTAAGAAGATGCAGAAGCAGAATTTGAACTCAGGCCTTGCCCCTCCCAGGCCAGTGAGGAATTATAGCCATGAAGCTTTTATAACCTGGGTGAAACACTTTTCCAAACTTTATTTCAGAATTAAAAGTTGGCCTAAATTATGCAAGGCTTCATCACTAGCGCCCCTCACAGCATGCCAATCTTAGTAATTATTATTCATGTATCACCTCTGCATCACGCTCCCAAATGAAAGCTTTATTATGCATTCATATGTTTCAATTCCACAAATATTTATGTTTCCATTTCACAAGTATTGATAGGTACCAAAGAAGTTCTTTTTCCCATATTGAAATAGAGAGTTGCTTCTTCTTTCTGAAAGTATTTCTTTCAGCGAATCCATTTATTGAATTGCCCATTGATTCAAAACCATTTATTTATTGAGTGTGTCATGCATACATATTATATTCGTGGTCTGCAAACTCAGCAATGTTCTGGGTTTGGGGGATACAGCAGTGACCAGGACAGATAAAGTCCCTGCTAAAAGACAACTTATGTTCTAGCAGAGGAGACAGACAGTAAACAAGTAAATAAGATGATTTCAGGTAAGAAGAGCTATGGAGAAAATAAAACATGCTGACTTGGAGTGGGGGAATAAGAGGTGACATTTGAACAGATACCTGGTACCTGCTGGGAAGCCAGCCACATAAAGATCAAGTGAGAGCAAGTTCTAGGCAGAAGAAGGAAGTACAAAGTCCCCAAGGTGGGAATGGGAACGGCCAGTGTTAAGGGGACGTAGGGAGCTCACAGGAAAGCAGTGGAAGATGAGCTGGGCTAACCCACACAAGCCCATAGGCCAAAGGAAGAGGTTTAGATTTTATTCTCGTTACATGTAGAATGCACCCCCAAAACTTAGAAAAAAGATTGCCTTCAGAATTAAACCACTGAAACCCACACACCGTTGATGTAATTAGCCCCCTGTTGGGTCCTGGAGGACCCCAAGCTGTGGAGCATCCCAAGCCAACCCAGGTGGCCTCGGAGGCAGGGCCAGAATTATTAAATAGAAGGCGACAGAACCAGCATTTGAACCCTGTCCAGACTGACTCCTCAATCTCAAGTCTTTCTCCACCCCAGCCTCTCACATAAATCTTACTCACGTCGCACACATGAAGATAACAAGGAGGAGTATGGAGGCCAACACTGAACAGAAAGCATAGTCTTATGTGGCATTTTGCTCGTAGCATAACCCGAGTGGGTACGTGGAAGGCAGCCACAGAATAGGCCATCCAAACCCGGTGACACAAGAAGCTCGTGTTTCTCTTATTTCAGATCAAACCCAGAAAGCAAATTTCTATTAAATAACAACCAATGGCACCCAGCCCTATAGCACTTGTTAGCAGCCCACGCTGTGTTTTCCTCAGGACCCTGTGAGCAGGATGAGTAGAAACCTGCATTCCTAATGGTGCCACTGGCTCCGTCTTGCCCTGCTTTTGCCATCTGCAGTGCTGTCAGCCTGGAAAACTCATCCCCACCCTTCCAGGCTCAGCCCACGTGTCAGCTCCCGTAAAAGTCTTCAAACCATCTCTATCTCTTTTTAGGCCAAATCAATCACTTCTTCCAAACACATCTCTTTTATCAACTCATCACCCTGGATGCATGTGATGGCTTAAATGTCTGTCCCCTACTAAACTGTGAGCAAATTAGGGGCAGGGATCATGTCATTCACTGTAGAATTGCTGGTGCCCATCATGGCACTTAACGCAGAGCAGGCGTTTCCTGAACGCCTGTTGATGCACCCACTGCTGCCTGCGAGAGGTTTTCCTGCCACTGCTGATGAATAGCAAGGCTGGAACCCACAGCCAAGCCTCAGAGCACGTTTGCAGCCATGAGGAATGGCTATCTAGAAGTAGCCAGGTCAGGACAAAGGTGATGGAGACACCAGAGGGACAGCAATTTGGGGTGGAGGGATGTGATGCTGCAGAGAGGAGGCTGGGTCAGAGGGACTGCAGTGACGTCCGGCACAGCAGGGAGATAGCATGGGCAGGACTTGGCAGAAAACAGGGTGAAAGCGAGTCAGAAGTGAGTTCCCTGAGGTTCCTTACATGGGATGCCGGGGAAATGAGGGCACTGCCTGCCGTTGGCAAGGCTGGGCAGAGGACGGGGACAGACTGGGGTAGCTTTCTTTGCATATTTAGCTTGGATTGCCAGTGGGATTCCCAGGCCACCAGGAGGAACTGTGGTTGAATGCTCCACTTAGATGTAGGCTTAGTGCCTGATAATTATTATACAACCAGGAAGGGGATGGCTACCCCATGCTAAGGTACGAAAAGAGAAATGAGAGCTTCCAGCAGCTCCAGCAAAGGCCTTTTAAAAATCACGAATCTTCGTCTTTTAAGCATCAGCATGGGTTTTGCAGCACTAGTGGGAGGTTACCTTGTGCAATTTCTGGGGACGCACTACTAACTTCCTTTCCAAATATCCAGGTGCTGCTTTGACTGAGGGGGGATCTGCCCTCTTTGGAGAAAACAGGTTTTGTTGGGGGGTGGACGGAGGCATGCTATGGAAAGAGCGTGGACTTCAGAGGGAGCCTGACCTGGGTTCCAATCCTGAGTCTGCCCTCGAGCTGAGTGACCAGGGGCCAGCTCTACCCTCCAATGAAGCACATCACAGCAATGTCACAGACACATGAAGACTGCGAGAAAATATGCTCAATGTCTAAAGATAACACGTCAGTTTCTAGAATACGAAGAACTCCTGAGAGCCCATCAGAAAAGGACATGTTAAAGCCTGTGCTGGTGACCAGGGTGTGAAGATTCCTGTTTCTTCGTGCCCTGCTAGTAGGAGTGTACATGGGGGCAGCCATTCTGAAAAACAACCTGGCAGTGTGTCCTTAAACAGGTATTTATCTTCTTTGTGACCCAGAAAGTTCACTCCTAGATGTAAATCCCAGAAAACTGTTCACAGGATTCTGTAATGGGCCATTTATGAAGAAATTAGTCTATATATTGTTTCTTGTAGTAGGGAATTAAAGGCAATCTAAGTGCCATAGACTAGAAGAAAGGATAAGTAAGAGGTTGTGGTGGGATTTGGGACACCACTGGACCACCATGCAGTCCTCAGAAGCAGAGAATCAGAAGCACAAGGGCGTGGAGACATCTGACACGCCGTACCAAGTGGACATGAACACTGGCGGATGGCGTTATTATTACTCTCCACACCACATCTAGTGCGCTCGCCCAGGCACTGGGAGGATTTAATAATGACTGCTTTTTTTTTTTCCCTTGTACATTCCAAGCTCTGGCCCTTCCTCCACACCCTCCCCTACATTCCCTCCTCGCCCCACAGGAGGCATCTCAAGGTCTCCAGGTAGTTTAAGGTGAGAGAGAGGTGGTAAGGGATTCTGGGGCAAGCCTAACTCTAGAGAAAGAGTTTTAAAAATCAGAGTCAACGAGACCTTGTCCTGAATTCCCAGAGCCTCATGCAGTGGGGTGGTGTGGAGCCGATGGGCCAGAAGCTATTATTATTTTAGAGAGGACGGAACAGAAGCAGAGAGAATTTAAGTAGCCTGTCCCCAAGGCGCTCAATAATAAATTGTAGAACCGGTATTTGGACTCAGGCAGTTTGAATTCAGAGCTCATACTCTTTTCATTTGTTTGTTTGCTTGCAGATTTTAGTGTGTGTGTGTGTGTGTGTGTGTGTGTGTGTGTGTGTGTGTGTGTGTGTGTTGAAATCTTTCAAACATACAGAAATGTACAGAGACCAAGAAAAAAAAGAATGCATTGTGCCCATCTCTCAGCACTATCCAGTCCTTTGCCATTTAGCCACAAAGCAGTTTCATTCTCAATAGTGTTTATTTGTTCCTTTTGTCTTTTATTCTCCCCCCTCTTGGTCTGTTTTGATAAAAGATTCTTTATCTTTTGCTTTCTGATTTAGTTGCTCTTTTCTGTTCTCTTTATTTTCTATTTTGTTAATTTCCTTTCTGCTACTTTGAATTTACTCTTTTGTTCTTTTTCTTATTTTTTGTGTGGGGTTTTCTTTTCAAATATAACTAGAGCTCTACATTTTCCTCTCAGAATGGTTTCAGCCATTTCTCACTGGTTTTGAAATGTAGCATTTTATTACATTCAATTCAAATATATAATTTCCATGAAGATTTCTTCTTTGATTCATTAATTATTGAGAAGATATTTAAAAAATTTCTGACTTATGGGATTTGTTATCTTTGAGTGGGTGATTTCTGATTTAATTGCTTGGTGGTCAGAGATACATAGGCTATTGGGGGTTTTTATTATATATATGATATTAGAATTTTTAAAATTAGTTGATATTTTCTACATGATCAAGTTTTGCAAATGTTCACATGTCCTTGAAAAGAATACACATCCTTTAATTGCTAGAGGCAGCATTTTGCATAAAAGCTTTAGATCAGGGGTTAGAAATGTCCTACAAAGGGCCAGAAAGAAAAGATTTTCAGCTCTGTGGTTCACACAGTCTCTGTCACAGCTACTCAATGCTGCTGTTGTAGACCCAAAGTAGCCATAGTCAGTAAGTAAATAAATGAATGTGGCTGTATTGCAATAAAACTTTATTTACAAAAACAGGTGGTGGGCCGGAATTGGCCCATGGGCCATAATTCATCCACCCCCACTTTAGATCAAGTTTGTTAACTGTGTTGTTAAAATACTCCGCATCCCTAATAATTTCGTTGTGCTTACTCTGCCAGTTGTAGAGAGTTGTGTTTAAATCCCCCTTTATGATAATGGATCTGTCCATTTCTCCTCATCATTCTGACAATTTTTGCTGAATTGTTACAGCTTCGTGAACCCCTCTTACCACTATGCAGTGATCTTGTCCCTGGAATGACCATAGGTCCCAGTCTGCCTGCGACAGTCCCAATGGATACATGTTGTTCTAACAGGTCTTACTAACAGCACCTCATGTTAACACATGTTTGTCCCTACAGAACTTACTAATAGCACCTCTTTTAACTCTGAAAAGAATTCCCATTTGTACAATAGATTACAGGGTCACTTTTTTTTTATCCTTAACATTCTTTGTTAACAGGGTGTTCTCTGATGATAACATGGTTCTACCAGCTTTCTTTTGGTAGTGTGTGTCTAGTAAATAACCATCCACTTAAGTTCAAATATTTTAAATAATTATTTTCTATTTACTTGCCCCCCTGAATTTTCTACTCTCTTTTTAGGTAATAGTCTTATGGTCACTTTAAGGCACAACATAAAATGTCAATTTAAAAATGTCTAGTCCTAGATGCAGCAATTAAAATGTTAGCTCCATGAAAAAAGATACTTTTATATATTTTGTTCACTGCTAAATCTCTAATATCAACCAATGCCCAGCACAGAGTAGGCACTCAAATATTTATTCCATGAATGAACCCTGGCATCTTCAATCCAAGGTAGGATATTTTCTACCGCTAAATAGGCAAGTTGCAGGTGGTTCCTCCCCTCCCTAGCTAGGGCCTGTGACAGATGGGAATTTGGGGTCAGGGAAAGAAGGTATGGCGAGCTTCTTTTTCCCTCTTGCCCTCAGCTTATCAAGCAGGGCTCCAGGCCCCTGCAGGGTTGCATCCCAGAGAGGGGTTGGAAGCAGGCACTAAAGCCCTCACTTGGCTGCTGACTGACAAGTGACTCCAGCTTCAGAGTCTCCCCAGTCAAGCTCTGGCTGCCAATCCCCTGGGGTGGGGGCTGCATTCTGTCCCTCCGGGTGGCCAGCTTCTCAGCCCCAGAGGTCCTTATCACAGGGTCTGCCCCCGTCTTCTCTGGCAGGTCTTAAATATTTAGGCCCCCATCTGACTCTCTCTGCACGATCTGCATCGCATCCATGGGAAGCAGTCACGCGCCATCCTTTGCCCTCCTGGAGTGGGAACGGAGGGACTTCCCAAATGCCATCGTCTACTTTGTCTTCCCTGCCAAAGGCTCTTGAGCTTCTTGGGCCTGTGTCAACTATCAGAGCAGATGTCCCCCAACTGCGGGAGACAAACTCAGGCTCTCTGAGTCATTCAGTTGAAGAGTTGCCCCCACCCACCCAGGCCGTACACACTACAGGCTGAACTGAGAGACGAGGCACTGTCTCGCCTGTCTCTCTCCTTAGGGGACTGGACTTCAGTCTCCAAAAATCCTCCTCAAAAATTCTTCTCATCAATGTACTCACCCAGATCCGTTTTTATTAATACATACTGGGTCTGGCTGTCAGTATCTGGATCTCAGAGTCATGGAAACTGGGTGTCAAATATTTCCTTTGTAAATTCTTCATTTGGATCCAGTACCCTATTTTGAAAGTAGCATATTATTATATGTTGGTGCCTCTGTCAAAACTTCAGTTTAACATTGTTTTTAATTGTACATTCTAATGCTTCTCTTTATTGTTTAACCTTAAAACATGTTAAATGTACTAACACGCTTTAAAATGTTAAATGCACACAAAGTCTGAAATTAGGTCTATTCTTCCACTGAATATTACCAGAATTTTAAAATGCTTAAATGTCCCCCCACCAAAATCCTTCACAGCTTAAAGCTATTATTGTTCAGTATTTTAGTTCTACCTGGTTTTCATACCCTCCAATTTATGATTATTGATGTTTCAAAAAGTGAATGTGTTATTTATAATTTATTCATGTGTTTACCAGTTTCTTTGCCCAATGTTATTCTCCTTTTCTCCCTTCCGGTTTCAGCTTCTTTCTTCCTGAAGTTTATTCTGTAGTGCATCCTATTTTGGCCTTGTTCTTGAATAGCAGGTTAGCTGGGCATAATATTCTACATTGACAGTTATTTTCTCTCCGCAATTGGAGTATAACTCCATGGGAGTAGTAGAGTCTGAGCTCCTGTTGCTGTGATATTTGTGTCAATCTAATCATTTTACTTTTGTAGATGATTTGTTCCTGTTCAGTTATTTTGAGACCTTTCTTTGTCTTGTTTTTCTGCAGTTTCACCACACTTTGTATGGTTTTAGTTTCATTCATCACGTTTGGGGGTCACTGTGATACCTTCATAGATGTCTTCAATTACTAAAAGGTTCTCAGCCATTTTGTATTTGTATCTTGCTTCCTCTCCATTTTCTCAAATCTCTCTGTTTGGAACTGTTCTTAGACATATTCTAGATTTTCTCCTTTTTTCTTATTTTTCATATTGTCATCTCTGTGTGTTTCATTTTGGATAATTTGGCAATTTCCTCAGTTCTACCTTCTAATTTACTAATAAATCTTTCTCATGTGTCTTACCAAATGCTTAAAATTATCCGCTGATTTTTAAAATTAATAACTATACTCAGATGTAAAAGCACTGACTAAGCTTCTGGTAGAGCTGAGTAAATTCCTATCGGACTGACCATCCTTCAGATAACAACTATATATTCAAAAAGCAAAACAAAACAAAACATAAAAAGCAAGCGTCTACAAAACTTGGAGAGTGAAAGCCTAAAGGAGACAGATTCTGGAAGGGAGATGACACAGAAAAGGGGAGCTGCATGGGCGAGTTCTCCACTGTTGCAGCTTTTAAACTAATGGAAGACCACACACCTTGGGGGTGGCTAAAACTACAATAGTGGCAACATCAGGGAGTGAGGTGGAAACCCCAGAAAAAAGAGATCCAGAAATGTAGCCCCAAATTTTGTGTAAAAATTCTACCCAAATCTCGGGACCCTGAACCATGCTTGTGCAGATCAGACTCTAAGAAGCCTTGCTCAGAACAAAGAATGGGCTGATATTTAAATTGCTACCCAAGAGATTGAGTTTTCAGCTTGAATTGAACCAAGTTAATTGCCTGCTAAAACAAACAAACAAAATCAACACACTGTTTGGAAGATTATAAAAGAATCCAGAGTCTCTACCACAAAACATTAACAGTGTCCAGGATTCTTGGCATGCTTATCCACAGGTACTTGATATATGAAGAAAGGATAATCTGAGAGAAAGGCAATGAACAGAGATCAATCCCAAGATAACTTAGATATTGGAATTAGCAGACAAGCAGATATTATAATTACATTCAATGATGTAAAGGAAAATAAACTATCAATGAGGAAGAAAATAGAAAATATCAGCAGAGAAACATGAACGATAAAAGAAGAACCAAATGGAAATTCTAGAACTGTAAAACACAATATCCATGATAAAAGTTTACTGGAAAGGATCAACAGCATAACAGTGATGACAGAGGAAGGAGACCGTGCACTCAAATATGTATCAGTAGAAATTATCTGGTCTCAAAAACAGAGAGAAAAAATGCTGTTAAAAAATGAACAGTCTTGGGGACTAATGAGACAAAAATCTAAAGATTTAGCACACATATATGTGGGGTCCAGGAAGGTCAAGAAGAAAGA
Source organism: Lepilemur ruficaudatus (assembly GCA_963574885.1). Classification (NCBI taxonomy): domain Eukaryota; kingdom Metazoa; phylum Chordata; class Mammalia; order Primates; family Lepilemuridae; genus Lepilemur; species Lepilemur ruficaudatus. The sequence continues at coordinate 27,980 of CAUYRT010097692.1, forward strand.
GAATGAGGGTAGGAAAAAAATATTTGAAGAACTATCAGCTAAAAACTCCCCATTTTTTGTAAAAAGATATAAATTATAAATGCAGGAATATCAGTGAACTCCAGGCAGATAAAATATGAAGAAACTATGCCTAGATACATCATAGAAAACTGCTGAAAACCAGATACAGAGACACTCTTGAAAGTAACAAGAGAAAAATGACATATTTCATACAGAGGATCAAATTTCATGTAATTGGTCATTAGAAAAAATAGTGGCCAGAGGACAATTAAACAACATCCTTAAAGTGCTGAAAGAAGAAGAAAAAAAAGTAAATCCAGATCCCTGAATCCCATGAAAACATCCTTTGAGAATGAGGGTGACCCAAAACATTATGCTAAGGGGAAAAAAAAAAAATCAAACATGAGGCCACATACTATATAGGCCCATTTAAATGAAAGCCCAAACAGCAAATTTTTAGAGGCAGAAAGTCACTTAGTGATTGGCTGGGGCTGGGGACAGAAACAGAGGTTAAATACAAATGGGCAAGAGGGATGAAGACTTGGCTAGCTGACCCCGCCCTCCCCACCAGATGCTCCCAGAGCACCTCTCCACTTCCCGTAATGGTGATTGTGTGTTCACCACCAGTCTTTTCCCATAACTGTGGGTGTCATGACGACAGGCTCTTTTTGCAAACTGCTTTTCTTGGTATTCTGAGTCCCTGGCACAGTACCTGAATACAGAGCTGGGGCTTAAAAAGTACTTGTTGAACTTAATTGAACTTATCTTCTACAGGTGAGCCTTCCAGCAAACTGATGAGACCTTAATTTCAGTTATGTTTTCGTGTAACAGTGTTTTAATAATTTTTCTCTTCTATTGTTCCATTGTCTATCTGAAGATCACCACTTATAGAATATTGTATCTCCTTTGTCTCTTCTCTGTAATGATTAATAGTAACCTTGTTATATCATTTTGTCCCTTGATTTTTCCCTCTGTCTTTTACGTAATTTTCCCAAGCTTTCCCACTGGGTCACTAATTTTTTGTGTGTGATATGAAGATATATGGTGATACCACCAAAAAAAAGAGTGATACTTCTACTCCTCACCATTTTCAAAGGGTTCTGGGTTCTGCAGTGTCACTGATATCATCAATTTCTTGCCTTAATTGTCCAGTTCCCTTTTCATCTCACCGTTTATTATTTCACCTTTGTTCTCTTATTTCAGAGAGTCCACTTTCTCATAATTTACTTGACACTACAAAGGTAGTTGGTGAAGAAAATTATCTTCTCTATATTAGAGAAAATGCTTTGCCAAAATGGGCCCTTCTTTGGTCTGTCTTTTTACAATGCTCCTTTCCTTCTTTGGGGGGAGGCAAAAAAGAGGAAGCAGAGTTTTTGCCTGGGTCTCTGTCTTAGTTTGTTTGTGCTGCTACAATAAGATACCTGAGACTGGGTAATTTATAAACAACAGACATTTAGTTCCTATAGTTCTGGAGCCTGGGAAACCCAAGATCAAGTCTCCAGCAGATTCAGTGTCTGGAGAGGGCCTGTTCCTCATAGATGATGCCTTCTATGTGTCCTCACATGGTGTAGGGGGTGAGAAAGCTCCCTCAGGCCTCTTCCATAAGGGCACTAATCCCGTCTCTGAGGGCTCCACCCTCATGACCTAATCACCTCCTACAGGACACATGTCTTAATACTTTGCATTGGAGACAGGTTTCAACATATGAATTTGGTGGCGGGGATGCAAACATTCAGACCACAGAAGTCTCATATTTTTTTTTCCTGACTCATTTTTTGCTCAGATTAATTCTCTCTGGGCTTGTTATTCTCTAAATCATATGGGTAGATTCTCCTTAGGCCCCACTTCCCCTATTTCCTGGGCACTGTTTGAATCCTTCCCTCAGAACAGGACCTGGGGGGGGGTGCTCAGTCCTTTGGCTGCCTGAGCACAATGACAAAGGACGACACTGGGCCCTGGGCAGCCTCCCTTCACCCTGCCTCTAGGCACTCGCTTGCTTTAGTTCTGTTTATTGTTCTGCCCCCGGACACTCCCTTGGGTCAGGCGTACATCCAGCCCATGTGGAATGCTGGCTTCAGGGTGCACGGGCTGTTTGGATGTGAAGATCCTCCTTCATTTATTGATTTCTGCCTAACACACCACTCCCGATGCAGTGCCTTAAAACAACAACTCCCACTTCTGTGGGTTATGAATTAATATGGGCTTTGTGGGCACAGCTTGTCTCTGCTTCGTGTGGTGGGGCTGCAGGATGCATGGCAGCCTCTTCAGGGGCTGCTGGCTGGGCACTGAGGTGCTCTTCTACGTGGCTCGTCTTTCTTCCTGTGGCCTCTCATCCGCCAGGGCCTCGCTCCCTACACTGCCTCTCTGTCCTGTAGGTAAGCTGGATTTCTTTACGTTATAGTTGGCTCTGAAAGAACAAAAGTGGAAGCTGCCAGGTGTCAAAAGGTCTACGCCTGAACCTGGCACAATGTTACTTGCACCACACCCTACAGACAAAGCAAGTCAAGAGCCAGCCCAGGTTCAAGGGGACCTGCTTCTGGATGGGAGGAATGGTTGACGGCCATCTAGAAGGACTGCCGCTGGCCATCTTTGTTTCCTGCTCCTATTCCTTGCTAATTCCTTGGCAATTATTTCCCATCCTTTTCACAGGGATAAAGAAAGAATAATGATGTGGTTAGAGGCTCCTCTGGCCTAGGCCTCAGGATGCTAGCGTTTGCCAAGTGGGAGAAGCTCCAAGAAGGCTGTTCTGCATTTTCCCCCAGTCCAGCTGTACTGCTGGAGTCCCCAGATCACACAGATATCAGTGTGATTTCTCAAAATTTCCTGCACTTACTTTGCAACACGCAAAACTGCTCTGTCTGGGAAGGGAGCTCTCTGTCAACTCCCAGCACCTCCCACTGTTCAATCTGCATCGCTTTGGACCTGAAAGACGGCTGTTGATGTCTGTAGAATGCTGTTGGGACCCGTCTCTCGTTTAGGCATTCGTGTTCTAGTCTTTGCTATTTTTACTTCCTTTTGATTATTTTGTCCAGTTCCACTTTCCTTGTTGCTATGGACTAAATTGTGTCTCCCTCAAATTCATATGTGAAACCTTAACTCCCAGTATGACTATATGTAGAAATACGGTCTTTAGGAAGTGATTAAGCTTCAGTGAGGTCATAAGGGTGGGGCTCTAAACCAACATGACTCTGGCATTATAAGAAGACGGAGAGAGGCAGAAAGATCTTGATCTCTTTCTGCCAGGTAAGGATGCGCAGCAAGAAGGCAGCCGTCTGCAAGCCAGGAAGAGAGCCCTCACCAGAAACCCAACCATGCCAGCACCCTGGTCTTTGACTTCCAGCCTCCAAAACCAAAACAGACTTCTGTTGTTTAATCCACTCAGTCTATGGCATTTTGTTATGGCAGCCTGATAAACCCAAGACTGCACGATCTACTTTAATCTCCTCACAAGGACTCCAGGATGCAGGTATAAAAGTTCCCGGCTCGCAGATGAAGAACATGAGACCCAGTCCTGATTAGTGTAACAAGACCAGATCATACGGTGCGTGACAGACTGGAACCGAGGTCTCCAGGCTCCAAAGCCCATGCTCCTCTGTGCTACGTGCGCAGAGCCCTCCTGAACATCTCCTCCTCATTTGCAGTGTGGGAGAGGAGCTAGGGTCCCCGACTTCTTCCTGGCTGGAGGCTGGTGGCCCTTGCTCTGCCCTCTCTCCCATTCTACACTGCCGTTAGACACAGGCAATTCCAGAGCGGTGCCCTGGAGGGGAGGGCAGGGCAGAGAGGAATTCCGCCTGGGTGGCACATTCCTCCCCAGCCTTTGGCAAGGGCAACAAAGAAGCCCAATTAGCAGGAGTGTGTAGGTGGGTAGGGAGACAGCAGCTTTTGTCCCTCCTCGTGGTGTCACTGGAAGTACGCACAGCCTCGTTTCTAGGCCTGGATCGTTGCAGGAGGCTGCCAGGACACTAGCAGACTCATGCCAATGACACAAAAGCAACGAAACCAAATATTTTAAAAATCCATTTATTTCTGTCTTGGCACACAAAAGTCTGGTTACTTGCTATTTCACAGTAGGCAGCAGAAGCAAAGAAGCTGGTTTGTGAACCGTGATAACAGATTTCAGCCGCAGGAGAAACCACCATTGTACAGGGCTTTTCAGTGTTCAGAGCACATTTACACCAATAAGGCTTTACCTTCATGTCAGAAGTCAACCGGGGGAGTATGGGGCATTGTTTATCCCCTTTTCATAGGTGAGGAAATGAAAACACAGACACTGTAAGAAACTAGCCCAAGGAAACACCAAGAATCCACCCCAGGGGTGCTGCTTCTGAATATCACAGTCTTTTCATCACAAAAGTCTCCGTAACCCTGGAGACGTCCGTTGGCTTTTCCCACCTGCTTCAAATACAAATTTCCATCATTTCCTTTTCACCAATCCTTCTCTTGCTTTATCAAACCGATCAACCATTTTGTAACTTAGTAACAACTGGGTCTAGAAGGAAAGGTAATAACCCCTTTGCAGTTGAGGACAGGATCACACAGCTGGTGTCAGAAGTGGCCTAGACCCTAGCCCTGGCATTTTCCTTGTGACCCAAACAACCCACCTGCCCACTGATAATCTCAACAGCCCAATCCTCATTAAAAAACCTTCACCTTACTAAGCTATCTGAAAAACCAGGTCTGGTCTGTGTCTGGTCTGTGTTGTTTGTGACAAGCTAGTCCTTCCCAGGAACATAGACTTTACATGAATAAGAATAGGAGTTAATTTTTATTCATTTATGGGTGATCACCAGATACTAGGCCCCGTTCTAAATGCTTTATATGTATTAATTTATTTAATTCTCACTACTTTTGACCTGACTTCCAGAGACCCTTGGTCCCATGAGCAGCTCCACCTCCATGCAGCCCCAAGAGAGTGATGGGCCATGATGTGAAGATGCACCCCAAGGCTGTGCAGTGCATGACCTGTGCAACTAGACATGGCCACCCTGCTGGGATGTGCCACTGCTACCCCCCTGCTGTGGCATGAGCTGGTTTCAGGCCCTCTCTCTCACAAGTGGGGCTGCCCCCTTTCTTTCTCAGAATCTGTGAACCATTGGCATAACTCTCACTCATTAATCAACATTTTGTGAAAGGCTCATTTCTCTTTTGTATGGTTGCTTCCCTAGTTGACTGTCACAGAAGTGAGGGGCTCAGAACTGTCTGCCACAGGGAGAGACGAAATGGGAGATTCCAAACAGAGCTTGGTCTTGGATCGGTAGCAGCATTTACTAGGGGCTTCACATTTGCTTGTGCAGGTGTGAGGTCCCTGGGCTTTTAAGGAAAGTGTAATTATCATACGTTCTTCTCATAAGACAGTCAGGCTGAGCACTCCAGAAGATAAAGGGAAAAGAGCACCAGGCGCCGCGCCAGGGACTTATCTACGCGTGTACACACACCCATTCTGCGCCGAAGACAACTGTCAAGGTCATGCTATTATCTACAATTCACAGAGGAGGAAATGTAACCTCAGAAATTGCTCATCTCTCAAAACCAAGTTCAGGGGTGTAAAGCGATACGACCTTTTGGTTTGGCAATAAATATCAGGAGCTTTATATTCCTTCTGACCCGGTAATATACTTCTAGCAATTTATTCTAATGAAATAATCAGAGATGGACCTAAAGAATATGTAGAGGGCTGCTCATTGCAACATTGATAATTGATGCTGTTACGAATGATCATTGGTAATAGCAAAAAATAAGGAACATCTTAAATGACTCTTGAGGAAATGGCTAAGTAAATTATGGCAGATCTAATAATAGCATATCTTGCAGCCACTAATAATCATATTTTTTAAAAAATTATAACTGACATGGGAAAACATTCATGATATGTTTAAAGAAAAATAAGAGAATAGAAAACTAGATATAGAGTGGAATTCATTTATCAGTATATGTATAAATACACAAAGAGAAAAGACTGAAAAGAAATACACCAAAACATTAATAGTGGCTGTTGCTAGGTGGTAGAATAATAGGTAATTTTTTTCCACTTTATATATGCATATCTTTTTCAAATATTCCACCGTGAACCTGTACTACTTTAATGAAGTCAGGGAGAAATGCTACTGACTTCAAAACCTGCTCAGGCAATAGTAGACCGCACTAACAGTGACAGAGCCGTGCACCCGGCGCTGTGCTGGTCACCTTAACTCATCTGTCCTTCAATGGGCACTTATCACCTCTGCTTTACAGATGAAGAAGTGAAGCTCAAAGAGGTATGGCTTCTTCCCCAGATGACATGGAACCCACATTCATCTGTTTGACTCTGAAGCCCCAGCTCTTTTCTCTACCTGAAGTTCTTTGCTACCTGTATCGTAGCTGAGCAGGAGAAACGCCCAGAGAAGGTGGTAACCAGGCTGTCCCAAAGCCCAGGAGGCTGCTGACAGCAAAGATCAGGAAATTCTTCCTGAAACAGGTAAGACACATGAGCTTGCACTGATGGGAGAGGGGCTTTCCTGTTCCACCACAAATCTGCATTAAATTCACCCATTCCAATAGTCACCAAGAGCCCTTTCCTGGGTATCCTCATGGCCGGCCGGCCCCTAAAACATACAAATAGCCTGATGCTTTTTTCTGAATCATTGTTTCCATTCCTCACCCTCTTGGCTGGTTTGGTGATACCTCTTCCCCGCTGCTGTCTGCCAACCTTACCAATTTATTATCACCTACAAATTAATGCCCCTCTTATGACTAATTAGCGCTAGATTAATTGGATTGCACATTGTTTCAAGGTATCATAAAGGTTCCAGGAAACATGCCTGGGGCACTGCTGGGGGGTTCTGGGGGACAGTGAGGAATGAGCTGGGTCAGGCTCCCTCCCCACCCCCCAACCATTCTCTCCATCTTTGAGTGAATACTGGGCTTTATTTGGAGAAGGTATCCGAGGCTATAGACGGATTGGAGACCACGGACCTAGAGCATTAATACATATATTAAATACTCCAGTAATTAAATTATTCCTGTGGAACCAAATCACAGTGCAGAACATGAGGAAGGCTGCACTTACATCTTATTGATTTAAATTCACTGGGCAATTTCCGTGGGGCCTGCCTTTTCTTACAGGCTTTTTGGGGAAAGGGCATGTGTGGCGGGGGAGGGGAAGGTAGGGAGAGGTTGGTAGAGGAGGTGAGAAGGACAGCAGGAAGAGAGGGGAGGGCAAGAGGGAGAGGAGAGGTGGGGAGGTCGCAGGCCCCGGGACTCCGAGGACAGCTCCTAGGCTTCTTCAAACGCTGACATCAGAGAATACCTTTGAGAAGTGTCCCTTATTTTATATAGAATTTCCCAACAAGTGCTGGCATGCAGGAGCTCCCTGTGCAACCCCAGGAGAAGCAGTCACCCTGGACCCTTGTAAAGGAAGCTGGTGTGCTGTAGAGCTCACGAGGTCACAGCACTGGGTGGTCACAGGCAGCACCCCGTGACTAGGGGATCCCCCACGCCCCTCACTGTTGCCCCATCACACCTGTGCTCTGCAGATGTTCACAGTGATCTCGGGAAGATCTGCCTTCCTCAGAGCCAATTTCTAACCACACCAGGGGCTTCCTCTCCTGATTTAGAGTTTCTAACTCACTTTTTGGGAAGAATTCAAATGGCATTACCTACCTGGATTGACAAGCTTTGCCTTTTGACTAGTTCTAAAACATGACCCCTTCTTTAAAGGGTGAAGAACAGTCCTCCCTGGGGATTTCTAAGAATGGACCACAGGCTCTGAAGGCATTTCTAAGAGACACTTCAAGGCAGTAGTTCTCTACTTTGGCTGCCGCTGGACTCAACTGGGAAGATTAAAACCAAATACGGATGTCAGATCTCACCCTCAGAGACTCTGAGGTAAGAGGTCTGAGGTGCAGCATGGTGGAATATTTTTGCTCCCCAGGTGGTTCTAATATGCAGCCAAGGTCAAGAACCACTGCTGAACACCGGCTGAATCACTGGGGCCACACAATGATGGACTGGGGGCCCCATTCAGATGGTGTTAGGTGCTTACCTGCACATTACAAAAATTTGCAAAAGCTTCATCATAGGTGAAGAAACAGAGGCTGATAAAGGACAAGTGGCTTGCTGTAGGTCTTAGAGCTGAAAGTACCAACTCAGACTCTTTGAATGACATTTGTCCAGCACCCTGCACCCTGGTCAATCACCCCGGTGATTCTCCTTCCAGAATCGCTTCCACTGTGCCGGAGATTGCAGGTAGTTCAGCTCTTTAAAATACAGCCCATGGGTATGTTTTATTTAGCACACACGGTATTTCATAAAAGTCTGAAATCTGGATTTCTGGCCAACACGGTGCAACCCGCTCACAAGGCAGAGCTCACCTGGCGCTGCTCAGTGGTGCCCTCCCTGGGTGGTCCAGGCTCTCCGGGAGCCACCACGAAGCTTCATAGGGGGATTTTTAAATGGGAACAACACCCACTTAGATACATCATCCTTGCTGGAAAAACCGGTCTTTGCTTTTATCTAAAGATGGTGGAATCAGACCTGACACACACATTCGACAGAACAAAAAATCATCTGAATTTATCAAATCCAGATTTTGATTCTATTGAAATCCAGATGATGATAGATCGAAAATGTCACATTGACACAGTGTTTTATCATTTCCCAATTACTTTTATGTATATCAGCTTATTAAGTTAGAAACTCATCTCAACCTTCCTTCTTCGCTCTGGGCCTACTGCTTGTCCCAGGTCCTGAAAGCAGACTAGATACGAAGCCAGATCAGTGGCCGTGAGACAGCAACACAGAGACCCCTGTGCACAGGAAGCCATCCTTCCCATTGTTTTTCATTTTCCTATGGTCCCTCAGAAATGCAGAGTTACAGAGGAAAATATGACCCCAATGTAAAATAAATAAAACTATAAATATAATAATAATACATGTAATAAAACAGCAAATAAAAATCATAGAAATAAGCACATATAAATCTAGCACATAAATTGATAGAAAATCTAGCACATAAATTGATATATTCATATACATTTAACAAAGGTCAGAAGGAAATTCGAAGGGGGCACATAATTTTAAACTTGTTAATTAGCCCTTTTTTAAAAAAAAAATGTTGCCTTTATGTTCATAATTTTTTTAAAAAGACTCAAAAAGTCTTAAATTTCCCTTATAATTTCCTCATCTGTCAAGTGGAAAGCCAATAGTACCTGTATGTAGTCTTCAGAGCAGTCCCTGGTACAGAGTGTTACTTTTATTATTACTTGGGTGGAACAGGCCATCTTTCCCTTAACTCCTTCCTTTTCCCAAAAGAAGCTAATCAGATGGGTTTATCAGATTCCATGACCTCTGTCTGTTAAATGAAGGTTAACATATTCAGGTGTGATGCAATCTATATCAAGCTCTCATTGACACCATGGATCTGAATGTTGAGGTGACCACCATATCCAACACGGAAGAGTACTTTTGTGTGCTTTGCTGGCTGGAAGAGTTTCATGGAAATCCTTGCCTACTGTCTCTCCATCTATGTGTCTCTCTCCCCACAAAGCCTGTAACTCCAGGGTGGGAAATTCGCCTAATTCATTTCTGCCCCTTCTGTGCCCACCTCATTAATTGGAAGTCAGCAAACAGTAACAATTATGTGACCAATAAATGAACATTCAAGAAGGCAAAAATAAATCAAGACACAGGTGTTCTTATTTCCTTCAGTGGGATAATCGTGCCGGCAGTAAATCTTTGGTGCCCTGGTGACGGCTGCGGTGGATGCCGCGGGGCTGGCCAGATCCCCCCAGCACGGAGCCGCTCTTTCTTCCGGCTGCCAGGACCACTGCCAGCTGACAGCTCACACCTGAGTCCCTCCCCAGGAATTCTGCAGGGAGCTGCATTGCCCAAGACCACACACTTTTCCCAAAAGCAGTCTGTATCCAGTGACTGTTCACTTGCTTGGGGACAAAGACGTGGTCCCTTTGCCTCAATGTGGGACAAGGCTGAAGAGCCGTTTCAGCTCCAGAACACTGTAGAGTTGACTTCGACCCCTGCTGCCATCGCACCACAGTCCAACTGTCCCCTCTGCCCAACCCTGCTTCCCTCGCTCCCCAGTACACCTCCTGCACACCGATCGATCTCCATCTCTGAGTCTGTTTCTGGGGAACCCCACCTGTGACAGTGGGTACCAGGAGTGGCAGCCTGGAGGTAGGAGCAGCTTGGCTCTTGCTGGAAGCTTCTTATCCCCAAACCTTCATGACTGTCTCTCACTTATTTTGTGGCTGGCCTCAAATGCACCATCTGAGGGGTGACTTCTCTGGCAGTCCTATGCAGTGATTCCCATCCCAAATCACTGCTAACGTATCACTCTGTTCTGTTTCCTTCTATGCAGTCATCCACATCAGATGCTGTCTTGTTCTTTGCCTTCTTACTTTCTCTTTCCCTTGCTCTTGTACCGGGATGTGAGCTGCAGAGGACACATGCCTTGCTATGCTGCTCTGCTATGCTGCCCACCACTATCTCTCCAACTTCTAAACAGCACCCAGCGCAACGTCAGCTCCTGAAAAATATCTGTTGAATGAACGAAGGAGAAAACGCACACACCTCCACAGTGGGAAGCACTGGGCTGAGGGTGAGAAGCCCTCACTTCTAGCTCTGTTTCTGCCATTGGCAGCTGGGTGACCCAGGCAAGCCACTTGACTTCTCTGAGCCTCAGTGTTCTCATCTGCAGAATGAGGTGGCTGAATGTGATGATCACTAGAAATTCTGACAGTTTCAGCATCCTATAATTGCACATGGTTATTCAGCTTAGACTTGTTCTGTCTGTAAACTATATGGGAATCATAGAACTTTTTTAGCTGAAAAGGAGCTTCTGAGAGCATTTCACAATATCTAATGAGTATTGGCTTTCAGATGCCAATTGCATTATTATACCAATGCTAGAAAAAGGTTATGTGAGATCCTGCACTTACGGATATGTTCACCGTGGGGTTCATCAAAGCTTTAGAGCACTGTGAAATAACCATTCTCCTCGTTGCACAGAGACCATGAAAAACGTTAAGTCTCCTTCTCAAGTCCTATGAGGTAATGAAAAAGCAAGCATGAGTCAAGGCTGCCTGAGTGCCGGGCATAAATCTAGGCTCATAGGAAGCACTGAGCACTCTGCCTGCCTGGAGCAAGTGCTCTTAACATCTGTCCCATTCAATCGGAACAGTCAGTTTGAGGTGGTCACACTTGCCAGCCATCTTGGAGTTAAGGATACCGAAGCACAGAGAGATCACCTACCCCCGCCCCACGGTGTCGTACAGCTGACAGGTGATGGAGCTGGGGTTTGAACCTGAACAGTACGGGTCTGGAGCTTTGCCATTAGCCACGACTCTATGTTGCCACATAATAGAGTGACTCTTTTATAAAGATGGGAATTCTGGTTTGAAGGCAAGTCACCATTCTATAATCAACTAGAGGTAGTGTGTCTGCTAAAGCCAAGCTCCTGTGACCTCGAGGTGCACATGAATCACCCAAGCCATTTTCTTAAAATTTAGATTCTGAATCAGAATATCTGAGATCTGCATTTCTAACTGTTTCCAAGGGATGTCGATGCTGCCACTTTGTGGATGAGGCTTTGAGTAGCGAAAGTAGGGAAGAAAGGACTCCTGCTACCCATCAGCGACTACGCTCTGGTCCAGCTCTGGCCAACACTGGCAGTGGGGTGGGCGTGGTGGTGTCACAGGAAGCTCATTATAAACCAGAAAAGCAAGGGGCAGGGATTTGCTTGTCCCCTGGTCTATTTCCTTCTAGAATTTGAGTCTTTGAGGGGTCTCCAGCACAATGCCTGGCACATGGTGGATAATTAGCAAGTATTAAACCAAAGGCCCAAGCACTTTACGTGTTATGTAATTTAATCTTCACAGCAATCGCTGGCTCCCATTTTACAGACAAGGAAACTGAGACATTACCCAACATACCCCAAACCGCTCAAGCAGTAAATCCTGGGGCCTTGACTTTGAATGAGATCTGTCTAGTCCCAAAACCAATGCTGTTTTTTACCTTCACTCCCATTATTCCTTTGGCTCAGAGGCCTGGCCGAGCTCTGCACATAGGCCTAGACTTTGCTTCTGCACCATGGGCACTGAAGACTAACCCCTTCTTAGCACAAATGAAGACCTTGAACTGTGGGCTCTGGTCTGGGGATAAATCCTACAGATGCGAGTAGAGGCTCTTCCTTTTAGGGGAAGGAGAAGGCACAGAAGCAATAATTCAGCTAAAATAAACTCTTCAAGTATTTTTCAGTGAGAAGCAAAGTCAAGGGCTTCCTATTTTCAGGACCCCTAAAGCCAATGTCCAGAATGTTTTGGTTCAACAAGTTAAAAGGAGCAAATGTCTGAAACAGTCGTTCTCAAAGTGGGGTCAGGGTCTCCAGATGGCCCTGCTGACCACAATATTTTGTTCTTAACACTGATTTATAGCTCCAGCATTGGCAGGAAACTCGGAGGTCACGGAGTCTGCTTCCCACACTATGCAAAGCCACATAAGAAGGCTGTTTTTGAAGTCCACTAACCAGCTCTATTTGAGGCCCAATGCCTTAGAGAAGGAAAAAACTACAGTGAGAGGTGGCTCTATCCCTGTCCCAGAGGCAAGGAAACAATGCCCAGAGAGGCCAAGGAATTTGGTCCAAAGCACAAAGCTCTGAGTGGTGGAGGTAAGACCTGAATCCAGGCTCCCTGGCTCCAACTGCCCCCTCCCCTGCCTCCCAGGTCAGTAATCGCCATTAACAAAAAGAGCAGCAGGACCCGGAGGCTCAGGAAGGAGCTAAGTGTGACCCCAGAGCCTCCCCTGAGCTCTGCTGGCTTCAAGCATCCAGGTGGACACAGGACCTCACCTGAGGCCACAGTGCTAAGGTGCACAGACAGTGGTTTTCTCTTTCCCGAGTCCTTCCGCTCATGGCGCCCAGTTCATCAGGACAATGACTGAACTCAAGCTGGCCGTGGTGGGAAATCCAAGACCTGATGACCACACGAAGGAAAACCCTTCAGAGAAGGTGACGCTGCACCTGCCCCGTGTGGGCACCTCCAGTTTGGGAAACAGCAGGGGCAGTGCTGTGGCCCAGGCTGGACCGTGCCAGCACCTGGCGAAACCCCCGCAAGGACCCTGTCCCAGGGGTGCTTTCCTGCCTGTCAGAGGTGTGGTCAGGACGCCCCAGCACACACATGGAATAGGAAAGGTCGAGAGACTGCAAAGGGCCTCATGAGACCAGGGAGCCCTTCTCCCTCTGGGCCTGTGTCTGGGCCGACCATAAAGTGGCCTCATTTAACCCTTCACACACATGGGTCAGAGAAGCAGGAAGCCTTTGGGGACAGGAGGGGCGGCGGGTGTCTGGGCACCCCATCAGCTTCAGTTCTCTGCAGAGACAGGGGACATCTTTGTGGATACTCCCACTGTCCCACTCTGAGCAGACAGCTCCTCTAGGGAAGGGGTATAGGCACAAGCCCTCCACACCCCTGAGCACCCTGGCACTGCTGCCATTCTGTGGGTTCTGTCTGGCTGCCCCTCACCCTATAAAATATAAGGGCCAAAATTCAGTTTTCATCATTCTCTAGTACCTCTAGTGTTTAATAAATTTTGGCTGTGCCTGACAATGATAGTTAGTGTAAAGGCTCTGACTCAGGCAGAATATTAAGGCCAAAGCAGCTCTCAGTTCTTACTGAACAAGTGTGGGGGCTTCCTCACAAAGGATTGATTAGCACTCCAGTGAGGTTCATTGATTGATTCAGTATTTACTGAGCATCTACTATGTGCCAGCCACAATTTGGGGATTCAGCAATGGACAAAACAGACACAAATCCCTGCCTCCATGGAGGTTGCATCCCAATGGAAGAGGCAGACAAAGACATAATATAGCATCAGGTAGTGATAAATGCTCTGAAAAAATAACAGGAAGGGTAAGAAAATAAAGAGTGTCAGGGAATGCTTTTGAGCTGGGATGGCATGGAAAGGCCTTCCACGCAGAAGGAACAAGAAGTGCAAAGGCCCTGAGGTGGGAATGTGCTTGCGGGCAAGAGAGCAGTGAGCAGGGATGAAGAGTTGGGAAGCGACACTGGAGCAACAGGCAAGGCGTCAGGTCACACTGTTCAAGGGAAGGACCCTGGATTTTGTCACAAACTCCATACCAAGCCATTGGAGTGTTCTGAGCACAGCAGTGATGCCATCTGATTTACATGGTGTGGGGACCAAAATGACTGACCCCTAGCAAGCGAGCTTCAAGGAAATCCAGACACATTAAAGAAACCCTAAGTACAAGGAAAGCAGCTTGTTGGAAAATACTGTTGTCTTAGTCTGCTTGGATTGCCATAGCAAAATACCACAGACTGGCTGGTTTAAACAACACAAATGTATTTTCTCACAGATCTGGAGGCTAGAAATCCAAGATCAAGGTTCTGGCCAATTTGGTGTCTGGTGAGCGCTCCCTCCTGGCTTGCAGATGGCTGTCTTCTCTGTGTCCTCGCGTGGCCTTTCTTCTGTGTGTGCACGCAAGGGAGAAGGCAAGCTCTCCGGTGCCTCTCCTTATGAGACCACCAATCCTACTGGTGACCTCATGACCTCATTTAACTTTGATTATCTCCAAAGCCTCTATTTCCAAACACACTCACATGGGGGATTAGGGCTTCAACATATGAATTTGGGGGAACACAATTCAGGCCATTAGCAACCGTACTCCTATGAAATTAGATGAAAAACATTCTACTCCTCCAACGTTAACTTCAGAGGGGGGTTAGGGCTTCAAATAAGAATTTTGGGGAATGCAATTCAGTCCATAGCAACTATATTCCTATAGAATTAGATGAAAAAAATTCCTTTCTGCTCCTCCAAGGTTAACTTCAGAGGGACAGATAGAGAAAATCAATGGTAAAGTCAGAGTCTCAGAGTCAGTCGGCACAGAGAGAAAGGGAGCAGATCACAGCAGTGTCCCTTAGGGCAGTGGTTCTCTACCCTGGGGTGACTCTGATGCAGAATCGCCGGGGTGGGTCCCACGGAAAGTGCATTTTAACAAGCAACCCTGATGGACTGAGGGATGGTGGACGAATGTAGAGCTCCCTGGGCCACATGAAGAAGCATCAAAGATAATTTCAAGTCACTAGACATAGAGGATGATGCAAACAAAAGACGTTGTCTGTGTTTGTCACACTCCACCAAAAGGAGCTGTTAGCCTAACCTGCCATGTGAGTTCTTTCTCATCTACCTGACACTTGTCTTTCTAGATTACATGACTTTTGTGAACAGGACCGTTGATGATCCCTGTTGGCTGCTGTGTCTTTGGAGATCACAGCCAGCCTTTGGCACTTGAGCTGTCACATTTTGTGTCTCACAATCCTCTGGCCACAACTAGGCCAAGAATACGTGCACAAGCCAAAGACAGCGACCTTTAGGAGAGACGTCAAGGACTCCAGCTGCCCTGCAGACATGGCCTGTAGTGCACCAGCCAATCCAGGCAGACTACCTGCTGGGGAGCTGGGAGTGGAAGACCCAGAGAGAGAAGAACCGGGCATGCGTGGCTGCAGGAGCAGGAGGACAGGGACAGCAGAGCTGGGTCAGGACCACGGAGAAGTGGCCAGCGTTGGCGGGGGGGGGTGTTGAGAGCTGCTGAGGGTGGTGAGGAACATGCTGCAACTCTCCTTAGGCTTCATGGGACAACTGCTGGGATGTTTTCCAGAAATTCCTCATCTCCTTGATTTCCTTGCAATGAACCCATCAACAAAACAGTCTGAATATGTTTTCTGTTCTCTGCAGCAAGAAAGAGCCTGAGAACCCAATCAGTGAAATTGGTAACACGGATTCCCACACCACCCAAACTCACTGGGTCTCAGCGCAATGCTCGTTTATTTCCAGTGTTGTCCCACAAGAGTCTAAAAGAATGTGTCCAGCCCCCCGCAGTTAGCTGTGGTAGGATGTGACTGGCAAACCTAGGAGTCATCCTGGCTTTTGTTCTTGCCATCCAGCCATGTCTAAACCACCAGCGAATCCCTGATGGCCCCACTTCCATGGCATCCCATGACCCAACAACCCTCTCCATCCCGCTGCCAAACCCTAGCCACACCACCAAACCACCCTCTCGCATGGACGACTGCCATAGCATAGCGTGGTGCTTTTCCACTCCTGCCCACACAGCAGATCATGTCCCTACTTAGAACCTTCCAGGGGCTTCCCAGTACCAACTCCTTATGAAGGCACAAGGGCCTTTGCCCATCTCTTCAGCCTCATCTCCCTCCATCCCCCAAATCCCCCTTCCCAGTGGCCTTCATGCTGTTCCTCAAACACAAGGGACTTTGCACCTGCTCTTCCTACCGCTGGAATGTTCTTCCCCACATGTCCACATGGCTGCCTCCATCTCAAGTGTCACCTCCTCAGGGCAGCCTTCCCTGACCACTCCAGCAAAAGCAGCCTTTCAGTCGCTCTGTCGTATCTTGCTCTTTTATCTTCTTCATAGCACCTGTCCGCACTTGACATTGCCCTATTCACTTGTTTCTTGTTTGTTTCTGTCTCCCATTCTGAAATATAGACCTGTGGGCAGGCACACTGGCTTTCTTACCCCGGAATCCCCAGCTCTGAGACAGTGCCTGGTTACCCAGTAGGTGCTCAATGAGTGCCACCTGCCTGACTGACCAGTGTGTATCCTGCATTCCGTCACTTCTGGGGATTCTGGTCATCCCTGTCTCTCCCATTGCCCGCTACCTTAGCAGTGCTCTCTGGCAAGGGGTCCCTCTCTGCCCTGCAGGGGCCCGGGCTGAGCCTAAATGTATCTAGCACAGGCATCTGAATACACCTTCGCCTCGACCACAATGTCCAAGCTCTTCTTTCAGTGCACAAAAGAAATCAGAATCCTTCCCCTTTGATGCAGATGGCCCCGTAAACTCCTTGCATTGTTTTTGTTTTTCAGGCCTTATATTGTGAGTTTAATTAAACTTGTTGAGATCATTGTAGATTCACAAAGTCATAAGAAATAATACAGAGAGATCCCACGTGCCCTTCCCCCGGTTCCCCCAATGACAATAACATCTTGCAAAACTGTATCACATCACACCGTCACAACCCATAGCGTCATCGACACGGGCGACATACAGAGCATTTCCATCATGCAAGGAGCCCCATGCTGTCCTTTCACAGCCACACCGTTCGCCCCCACCCGCCCTGACAACCACGGAGCTGTGCCTTCCCATCATTTTGTCATTTCACCCCTGGCTTTCTCATCACACGTTCAGACTCCACAGCCTTGCTGTCAGGATGCTTGGCAGCCTCATCTCCGCTTGTGGTCAGCCTCAGGCCTGGCCTCCCCAACCTTCCTGAGTCACACTGTCTGATCTTTGCCCGTAAACGGCACCCCGATTTTTAGGACCCTCTTTCTAATTCGCCCAGGGTATTCCACATTTATCACCACCCTCCTAGGGAGGGCAGCAGCTCCCTGTACAAAGAGCATGGGCTTTGCATCCTGCTCTCCACTTCTCTGAGCCTCAGTTTCCTCATCTGTAAAATGGGGTCAGTGAGACCAACCTTGCCGAGCCATGGAGATGAATGACACGATGAGATGAAGGACTCTGCCCAGTCCCAGGCATACAGCTAGGGGTGTCTAATCCTGCACAACTTAGGGTCACCTACAAATCTCAGCCAGTCCACAAAATAAAAATAGCAACTAAACAAAACACCATTTCCCGATGGGATTAAAGTCAAGAATAGCATCTGATCCTAGAGCAGAAATTCCCACAGTTCATTCGTAGCAGCTGACAACTGGACTGAGTTATCTTCTCTCAGAAAAGGTGTCAAGATTTTGGGAAGGTGGGCAGAATCCAGGAATGGATCCTCAGAAATCTGCTGATCAACAATATTTATCAAACAACTTGCTGTGTGACCTTGTCAAGTTCCTTTACCTCTCTGAACCTCCATTTCTTGGTCTGCCATAGGGATGCCAGCCTCAACCTGTGGTTTCCTCACCCTGTGCTGCAGGGCCCAGAGCAGAGGGCAAGGTGGAGCCCTCATGAAGGTCTCTGGCCTTCTCCCTCCACCCTCCTACACAAAGCAGCACCCCGGGCCCCATTATTGGTTCCACATATCAAGAGTACAAATAGATCTTTCCTTTGAAGAAGAGGCTCTGGTGGTTTAAGAACTTTTGAGAACACTGTCCCAATGATCGCTCATGGTCCTTCTGGCTCTAAGTCCTGTGGTCCTGAGTGCTGGGCTCACACTCATGTGCTGAACACAGACAGGGCTCTCTGCAGCAGAAACCAGTCTCAGCTTGAGCACCGCTTCCTCTAGGAAGCCTTTTCTACCTCTGGAGACCTGTGGGCACCCCCATGGCACCTCCTTCCTCAGTTGCCTATAGGAGGGTTCCAGGGATGCAACTAACGAATCGCGAGGCCCAGGGCATGAGCACCCAGCAGCAGGTGTGTGAACACTCCATGTGTGTGAATACCCGTGAGCCAGGACACCACTCACAGCCCCGACTAAAGACCACTGCCTGGGGACCCGCAGATCCTGGGTGAAATGTGGCACAGCTGACTTTGTGGCACAGAGGATTTCTCCTAATTAAGGAGGGAAACTGAGCAACAGTCTGCCTTGCTCAATGTTATAAGGCCCCGATGACCACCCTGGATGAAAATGACCCTGCCCAAACTATTAAAACATTCCCACTCTCCTCTCCTTTCATTCTCAGGAGCGTCTAGAGCCACTGTCTGCTAGAGTGGTCACTGGTCACGTGTGACTATTTCAATTAATTTAAATTATATACAATTTAAAATCCAGCTCCTCAGACACCCTGACCACACTTTAAGTGTTACGGCTGCAGAAGGTCTCCATCATCGTTGTAGAAAGTTCCACTGGACAGTGCTACCAACAACTGTTTGGGGAACACGAGCCCAGTTCTCCTTCTATGAATCAGTTTGCCAGGGTCCCTGCCTCTTTGCCACATGTTCCTGAAGAGCCTAGGCTGGATTGAAGGTGTCCCTCCAACATTCATGTCTGCCCAGAACCTCAGAACATGACCATATTTGGAAATAGGGTCTTTGCAGATGCCATTAGTTAAGATGAGGTCATACTGGAATAGGGTGGGCCCCAAATCCAATACGACTTGAGTCCTTATAAGAAAAGATGACACGCACACAGACCCACACAGGAAGAAGGCCATGAATGAGAGGCAGAGACCAGAGTGATATCTCTGCAAGCCAGGGAACGCAACCCCTGAAGCTAGAAGAGGCCCAGAGGATTCTCTCGAGAGCCTTTGGAGGGAGCATGGCCCCACCAACATCTTGATTTCAGACTTCTGGCCTCCAGAACTGTGACGGTAAACTTCTGCTGTCTTAGAAGAAGCCCGTTGGTGCTAATTTGTTACAGCAGACCTGGGAAACTGATAAAGGGCCCGTCTGGAAACCCCACATTCTCGCCCAACTTGCTCTCTCCCTCAAAGACACCGGGCCCTTCTGATCCTTGATATTAACCTCTAGGCAGTGACACCCACAGCCACACCGGATCCTGGCCGCGGTAGCCAGCCAGTCACTGGACCAGATAACCAGAGAGAAGTCAGGCCCTAGGGAGTGGGGGAGGCCAAGAAGGAACCAGGAGACACAGTAGAGCCTGCAAATCCCACAACTTTCTCTCCTTTCAATTTTAAAACAATATCAAAAGGGTTCCGAGAAAGCACCATGCCCCAGGCCATCCAGTCAGTGGTTAAACAGCGGAGCCTGATAGCTTACTTTATTAACTTGCTAAATCAAAGGGCTGTTGAAGTCTCTGTCCGGTAATAAAAAGCAGGAAGGAGCTGAATCACCCACCTATTAGCGGTGGTGTCGGTGCAGTTAATGGTTGTGGCCCAGCGGGGCCCATAAGGACAACAACCAAGCCAGCCCTGCGTTTCCACCTACAAACCACCACTTCCTCTGCCCATCCTGGTGCCCCGGCGCACCTGCCCACACGCACCTGCCTTCGGATCAAGGCTGCATCAGAATCTGTTTTGGCGGCTTGTCTTTCAAAACACACCCAGAATTTTCCCTCTCAAACACATTCCCATCCAACTCCTCCAGAACCCCACTGTGACCCCAAACCAAAACAAAGACATCAAACATCCAGAAATGCAGAGTTTATTGAATTGATTCTTTAAGGAAGCAGCCAACACTGAGTTTCTACAATGCGTTACAAACAGGTGCAATACCCCCAGAGAATTGATGACCCCGGGGGCCGTGAACTGGCATCGCCCTCTGACCACGCAGAGCCAGGAACCACCCTGTTTATGGCCTCCACCCCACCTTCACGCTGTTCCTCGAGAAAGTTCCTTGGTGCTTTTCCTGCTGTCTTAAAATGAGAAAAATGGGGGACAGCTGAAATTTCCTGAAATTGATGGAAAGACAGGCCTAAAACCACTGCCTTCCTTCATGCAGCTTACCAGCAGGGCCACTTTGAACAAGCTACCTAACACTCTGAGCCTCAGTTTCCTCACACATAAACGATGGCTCCAGAGGGAGCTTTTCTTCTAGGACCTATCAAGGGAAGTATCTAAAGTGCTTACGAGTTTGGAACATCATAAATGCTGCATTAATGTTAGCTGTTAATAATTATGATGAATAATGTTCCTAGCATATAGTAAGCACTCAATAAATTAATAAGTACTGTTATCATATTATTTCTAAAGTAGCATGTAGCAAAACCAGGCTCCAAGAGCCCTAAAAACTCATTATAAAAAGCTCATTATACCAGATGCAACTCTACAACCATCCAAATTACATCCCTCAGAATATTTCAAGGTTACCCAGAAAAGACTGAGCCTGAATCCCCCACTCACGTTAAAAGCAGGACCCACAAAGGATCCACAAAGTTACAGGGAGCCGGGGTTGGCAGCTCACTCCCTACTGTCCCATTACTGGCCCCTCGTAAAGGCGACTTGAGTTATTGCTGCAGCAGGACTGAACTCCTCGAAGAGGAGGTTTGCTCCATTATGCTGCATTACTCTGGCCTCATCTGCAGGCAGCTTCTGGGGCTTCAACCACAGCAATCAGGGAGTCTTGGTGGGAAGAGCTCCACACCCCTGCGGTGATACAATTCTAGCCTCCCAAAGCTCTGAGAATCCTGAAGGACCCTAGTATGAGTTCATTCTCCTTCCCAAGAGAAAAGAGGGCCGATTGAAAGAAAGAAAGGAAAGAGGCTTTATTTCTTTTCCTCTCCCAAGACAGTGAAGTTCCTTTCCATTTGCTCCTGAGGTCTGCCAATCAGGTAGCAACTTTAGCCCCACCCTTCTTAGCAGGGTGTCAGGGAGGCACTAAGACTAGCAGCCTCTTCCTCATCTGCGATCAGGTCTATGGTTGGATCTGTCCACCTGGCACTGACCTGGGGTGACCTCAAATCCAATCTCTGTCACTTTTCAGAAATGAGGCTTCCGTGCAGAGAAGGGTTTTTGTTTCAAAATAAGGCTTCTCTTACACTCGAAAGCAATCTACCCTGGAAATTGTTGCCATGAGGACAGGCATGCGGGATGCAGACGCGCTGCCGCACTGCGTTCTCCCTCACCAAGCACCTCTACTTCCTCCCTGCGCAGAGACCTGAGGAAACAGGGAGAGCGGGCACAGAGTACACGCGAATCCCCAAATTTCACGGCATATGTGCTTTTCCAGATGACTGCATGGATACACTCCATAACACATTGTTAAAGTGATAATTAGCGATAGACTTGTTATGAATATTCCAAATAAAATTTCTCTCTACAACACTTGATGGAGACAAAGGGCATCACACGAAATGTAAGAAGCAACAGAGGGGATTTTGCATATATATCTTTTAAAAGGGAATGGGAAAATAGTACAAATCAGAAGTTTGATTTCAACAAATTAAATATCTCAGGACGCATCTTCTGTCTGCTACCACCCCAATGCCCAGGGAACACGATCCCCCCCGTCAACTCCAGGGAAGGGACAGAAGCCCAATTCTGGAAGCCACTCTCCTCTTGCCCTGCTCAACAGCAGCTAAGAATGCTAAACATGGGTGTTTAAGAACAAAACAGAGAAACGCTGAGGAATAAGCAAGAAAGTAACTACAACCAAGGTGAGTCACCCTTTAAGAGTGAAAGAGAAAAGGCTTCTATTCATGCTTAACATTTCTCCCCCAGATGACATTTCTGGAGGCTCCAGCTCTGCCCCCACAACCTTTCACACACTTTCTGATTTTAAATTCACAGTGATTTTGCTCCACATGGAACAACAGTGATGCCAGTGACTCCCTCCGCCCTCCACTGCCTCATTCACCAGGGCAGATGAAGGACTCCAGGACCCAGCGAGGACAGTAGAGAGGAGCAAAACTCGGAGGCTCCAGGGAACAAAAGAAGGAGACCCAGCCCCATCGTGTCCACCTCCACTGCAGACTGAGAATCCGCTTAGCCCAGGGGCTCAGAGAAAACCAGCACTTCCAGGGCCGAGCGGGATCAGCACACCGAAGGCAGCCAGGAGAGGAATGCAATTTACAGGGCCGCGTATCTCCTCTGTTAACATCAGGGATTCTGGACTTACACAGATGGAATAGTCTATTTAAGGATGAAGCCGAGCTCTGCTAGTCCAGGAGGGAAATCAGGTGGCGCACACATTAGCATGCACACAGAGTCCTCTGCAGGCAGAAGCCCCCTCCGCCTCCCCAGCAGTAGCCCTGGATGTCGTCCAGTGCCACTTCCTACTTGAACTGCTCATAGGGTCCCGCAGCTTGAAAACCACGGTGCTGGGGACAGCCCTAAAGCTATCTAAGTACACCCCCTTCATTTATGAGGAAACTGAGGACGAGAAAGGTTGAATAATGTGCCTCATACGAAAGGCTTGACAAGAAGTGACAGACTTGGTTTAAAATCTAGGACCTTCAAGTCTCAGTCTATCTACTACGACAATGCTGCCCCCTTCTTTCCTTATTCAGACTAAACTAACATCCAAACCACAGAACTACCTTGACACAGGCAATGCTTTCAAGGTCATATCTAACAAGATTGACCACAAGCAAGCAAGTCTCACAACCTAAAGGATATACTCTAAAATGTTAGCTGTGATGAACGGGCCAACAGATTATGTGATCTTCATATTTTCCCCTTGGGACTTTCAGATGGCTCCAAATTTTCTGCCCTGAGATATATTATTGAACTTCTATTTTCCCTCTTACCATACCATGGAGTAAATGTGTAATTAGTCACTGGGCTTCTTTAGGCTGTGATCTTCCTAAGGATAGATCCCTGTTTCATTCATCTTTGTCTTCACAGCCTCCAGCCTGGTACTTTACAGCAGTGGCTGCTCTATAAATGGGTAATGGATAAATGAGTGAGTGATTATTTCTCAGCATCCAATAAGGAATCACAGTAGATACCCAAATACTAACCCAAAGAGACAACTCCACACCCTCACTCACCACCTGCTTACCTCGGCCATCGTTCATGGGTATTCTCTGTTCTGGGCAAGGCTAAGGAAGCCAGGGCTACCCAGGTGTGGACACATGAAGGTGTCTAAGAAAGGGCATCTGTTGTGTGGCCTTCCCAGTGGCCCAGTCTCTCATGCATTTGGGTTCCAAGCAATGAATGCCGGCTCCATACTTGGAGGTCTTTGCAACCTTCACTAATTATCCTTTGATCCCCTTCTGGGGATTTACCTTAAGGAAATGATTGTAAGAAGATGAAACTAAAACCATGATCATGAATGCTGCTTAAAATAGAAAAAACTTGGAAACAACCTAAACATCAAACCAGAAAAGATTAGTAAATAAATGATGGTATAGAATATAATGGGGTCCTCTTACAGTACAACTGCTGTACAGCTGAGCCTGTTGCTATAGAAAGCTGTCCATGACAAGACATCAAATGACAATGTGTGCTGTCCAAGAATACACATGGTATTAGGAAATCAAGTATATTGAAATATATAAATATACATATTATTTATATGATACTATATGTCTATATGATACTATATGACTTAATGGTTGTCTTCAGGGTAAGTAGGATTCGGGGTAGTTTTTTTCTTTTTACTTGTCTATATTTCTGATTATTTTGTAATAAGCACATGCTGCTTTGCAATAATGAAAAGTAACAACCAAAGCTACATTTAATTGAAGAAAGCCAAGCACAACCACCCTGGAGTAGGACAGATACTGCAAAGGCGGGAGTAGGAGTGCTGAGCGGTGGAGC
This sequence comes from Lepilemur ruficaudatus, assembly GCA_963574885.1. Lineage (NCBI taxonomy): Eukaryota > Metazoa > Chordata > Mammalia > Primates > Lepilemuridae > Lepilemur > Lepilemur ruficaudatus. Next base: position 52,116 of record CAUYRT010097692.1, read on the forward strand.
ACTGAGATGAGGCCGGTCTACTTCCCGCCACCTTCCTCCAGGCTAGAGCCGCGCTTGTCACCCCCAAACTCACAGAGATGTCAGCTCCTCCAGACCATGCCTCCTCTCGCACATCCAGTCAAAGTGGCAGGAGGGAACAGAGTCACCTCCATGCAAGTTTCACGTGGGGTGGGCCGGGGCAGGGGAAGGCCCCAGGGAGCTGCCAGGAGACACCCTGACCAGGTAGCCTCTGCCGGAAGGGGGTCCCCATTCACGATGAAACAGGTGTCACGTGGACTTGGCAACTTCTGAGAAATAGGAATGTCTCGTCGTGCTTCCAGCCTACAGTGACCCAGATTCAGGTAAGACAGTTTAATCCAGAACCCAGAGGGAGAAAAAGTTGGCATTTTCTCCTAGGGAAGGTTACCTAGAACGACCACAGCTGAGACGGGAACAGCCTGCTTCAAAGGTGGATGCAAGACAGGCGAAGTCCCACGAGGAACGGCGTCCAGGCACGAGATCGAATGGGGGAGGGAAGGTCTCTTCTCGCAGCATCTCTTGGCAGAACTGGTCGCAATTCAACAGACAATTTTCTCAGCGTACTCTGAAAGCTTTTGGACTCGTGCTGCTGCTTCGGCTTCTGGCTCCTGTTCCAGCTCTGGCCCGTGTTCCGGCTCTTGCAGCTGCTTTCCCTCCTGCAGTGGGAGAGACCCCACTGTGCTGTCGTCCTTCCACGGTTCTGGATGGATTGCTGGGGCTGATGCTCGGGCTCCTGGTCACTGCCCTAGCTGCGAAAGGGAGAGCACTTGTCACGATTGGGCTCTACCGTTCTATGTTCCCGTCATGCCGATTACAGACAGAAATGAGACAGTGAGGGTGGGGTGGGTTGTGGGCAGGACACACAGGAGCCTGGGGAGGGGAGAGGGCAAGGGGATCACAGGAGTGGGAGAGGTGATGGAAGGAAGGGCACTGTCAGAGATGGAAGGATGCCGAGAGGGGGCAGAAGGCGAGAGCAGAGCGCGAGGCCAGCTTGGGCTGGGCGCTCATACTCCTGCCGCGCCCTCGCCACCACCTGCTTTGCCCATCTGCCTCCCAGGCTCCGCCTTCTGGCCCAGTGGGGGCCATTCCAGCCCCATCTCCCCACCCCCACTCCCATCCCCTAAGCCCTGCAGAGAAGTAAACTTACTTTGCCCCTTCCCGGGCCCGCGTGCCTCCAACTCCAGCTCTCCTCAGGGCTCCTGGTGGCATGTGAGCAACTCCCTTCAGGCGTCGGCTTCCTCGGCCTCTGGCGTGGTATTGAAATCTGCACTTCAGAACCTCCTGTCTTCCCATTCTTCAGGACGTTTGTCCCTCGACTGGACAAGATCCAGCAGGGGTGGGCAACGCAGGACCAAATCCGAGACACCAGACTGAGAGGGACAGGAAGGGGAAACACGGGCAGTGCTGGGTGATCTGGACCGTCTGGCCACCGCGTTCTAGTTTATGCGTGGACATTTAGATGAGGGAAACCACACTGGATCAGAGCTCTAAATTTAGTGCGCGGCAGGGGTGCCAGATTACCTTTCATGTGGCACCTGAGACCTTTCCTCGCCACTGATGTTCACAACACAGGTGCAGGCAGATCTACCTTCTGAAGACTTATAAACCCAGGACAGTTTCATACTCTGAAAATGTGTGAAAAACAACCATAATCAACAAACTGCTCTACTTATTAACATTTCAGTCTCCATGGAAGCACATCCGGCAGCTCTCTCTGTTGAGACTTCCAGGGGGAGCCTGCCCCCTCGCTCATCTCTCCTCCAAGCAGGAGCTTGCCTGGAGTAGTGGCCGGGACAGGGGAGCTTGGGGCCAGCACCCACACAGGCCAGGGGCTTCCCTTCTGCTTTAGAGCCACAGGACTGTTCGCCAAGCCAAGCTGGGTAACCAAATGGGGAAACGCAACCATGTGCTGTGGCCACGACAGTGACTAGAATGTAGGAATCCATCACTGGGAGCCCCGGTCTTAAAGCACATACTCTACACTTGTGGTTCCCAAACTTTGGTGTACATCGGAATATTCTGGAGACCTTGTTATAACACAGATTTGGGATTACACCGCCAGCGTTTTTGATTCAGTCGGTCTGGGGTGGAGGCTGACAGTTGGCATTTCTAACAAGTCCCCGGGTGCTGCTGCTGGTGCCGCTGGTCCAGAAGCTACACTTTGAGAACCACTGGTCTACAACGAGAGTGCTCGGTGAATAGCAGCACCTGTCTTCTAACAGGAGCCACCAACGACTCACTTTCACTTCACCCTCTAACCTCACCCAAAGCGGGGGCAGAGAAAAGACGGCAACACAAAGAAAACTGTTGATAAATGCACGATTTTAAGGTTAAGAGGGAGAAGAGCCATCTAATCTACCTAACTGAGCTTAGAGAGGGCAAGTACCTTGTTGGAAGAAACAATGAAACACAGATCGTTGATGGCACAGCCCAAACTAGAAACCCCAGAAGCACTATTCTCGAAATTCTAAATACGGAATCTTAGAAAACCTCCTGATTTTGGCCAACACAGGAGTCATAAGGGCCAAGAGTTTCTGCAATCAGCAAATTTAGGCTTCCCCTTTCCGTCCTCAGTGCCAAAGAACTCATTCCACGCCACAGTCATTTCTCAGTAAGGCTATGACGGAAGCAGTTCCTGGTTCCCTCCAAGTTCAACTGCCTAGAAGTCAGGGCTGGTTTTCTCAGAAATTCCAGGACACATGTGCAAGGCCCCTGGATAACTCCTCCCACGAGGACCCTGTTGTCAAACCACAGAGATGACAGCACACAGGATCTAACCGTTGTGAAGAACATCACCTCCCAAAATGTCACTCTGACTTTCAGCTTGGACCTGTGCCCCTGCTGGTCCCTCTTCCTGGAAAATTGCTGCCCCCAGTTTTCTCACGTCAGGCTCCTTTTGTCACCCCACTCTCAGCTTGTCTGTTTCCTCCCCCGGAGTCTCTCCTGGCCATCTACCCAAGCAGTTCTCACTCGCTCCTCCTGCCAGCTACACTGCATCTCATCAGCCTTCTCTGTTGTCTCTGTAGCCAGCACTATCTGAAACATTTTATTCATCATTTACTTGCTTGTAACAACCTGACACCAGGATGTGAGCTCGGAGAGGGTAGGGCCTGTATCTTCCTTGTTCACCACTGTAGCTCCAGCACCTAGAAGAGTGCGTGGCACACGGCAGGTTCTCCATACACATTAGCATCTGTTGCATCTGTTGAGTGAACAACTGAATGTAGAGAGGAATGAAATAAACTAAGACATCGGCAGCGTCTTCTTCCAGTGTGGCTTCCAAAGTTGGAATTCGAGACTTTCCTTTCTATTTCTCTCATTTTCAGTAGCAGAAGCTGGACTCCTTGGGCTTTAACTGGATGTGGAAGGAGAAAAATGTGCCCCGAGGCTGGTGTGCTCAGTGACAGGAAAGAGAAGACAGGAAGTTCCAGGACTGGGGGATGGAGCTGAATCACTTCCCGGCGCTGCCTCCTTTCCCACAGGAAGGACGCTGGTGAGTCAGGTCTATCTGGATGCAGGGTTTGGGAGGCACAAGATGTAGTAGAAGAATGAGATGATTCAGAGCCAAACGACTTGGGTTGGAACCCTAGGCGAGTCATTTATATCTCTCTGAGCCTCAGTTTCCTCATCTGTAAAATGGAATGACTGAAAATGCCCGAGGCATAGGGTGTTTGTGAGGATCAAGGAAGTTGACATATGTGGAAACTCTCTGAACAATAAAAGACTATAACTTGCTATTAAATGATTATTAATATAAGACCATGTGGTGTCTGGAGGGATCCAAATAGGTGAAATTTCTCAGGCAGGTATCTCTCCTCGGTCCTACTCTGCCACCTCTCTCAGTTCTGCCAATAACCCCAAGGCCCAGGCTGCTGCGCAGAAATGCCAGCCCCACGGCAGCAGCCCTCGGGTGCTGGCACTGGCTCCTCAAGCCCCGGTGAAGCTGCCAGTGGCGTTGTGGCCAGTGGCAACAGCCACAGGCAGTGCATCCAGCAGGAAGCCCAGGAGAGGACACTGTGAGAGGCCGCAGAGAGGCACGGCAACCTCATGAGTGGCACTGAACCAGGGCCAGTGGTGGGAAACAACTGGGAGCCCTCCACTTCCAGCCAAAATGCTCTGGACAACACAAAGTCCCAGAGACAGGAGCTTCCGGGAAGCCGGGTTCCCTCTTATCACCAGGCCCTGGTGTCTTCACCTCCTTGGGGTGGGGACTACACTTCCCAAAGACTCCACGCTCCCTCCTTACCCCAGGTGTCCTTTCCTGACCTTAATGGGCTGCGCAACCAGTGTCCCCATTGACCACATTTTAATGCTCTAGACGATGAGGCTCTTGGCCTTAAGGTGTCCTCAGGTTACAGAAGTCACCTCCTCTGACCCAGTCACTCCCAAAGTGTTTCTACTGTTCCTTAAGTGATAACCTTAACGACAAGTCTCACGCAAAGAGTAACTTCTTATCCTTTCTAGCGAGAGTTCGATTTACTCCAACAACTGGCTCCTAACCACACAGGGCCGAGCAGTTTCCCTGCAGAACTGTGTACTCCACCGTCCTCAGGAGTGCGAAATAGCATACGATCTGGCTGGGGGCACAGAATCATCGCCACCCCCATGAACTGCTGTTTTAGAGTTCACTGCCAGGAAAGAAACTCAGGGGGTAGGTGGCCTTTGGGGAATAAAGTGAGGGGGCTGGATGGGTCATCTTTGGTGGCAGAGCTCTCTTCTGAAATGCTGGGGCACCTGGATCCTGGGCCAGTTTTTTGATTTCTGGCAAAGTTGCCATGACATAACAGGGGCTGGTTGCTGCCTGAATTGGGAAAATTTCTGGGAGGGCCTTAAAGAATGGAAGGATTTCAACGTAGAAAGGGAGAGGAAGGGAGTCCCAGGCTGAGGGGACTGAATACGGGAAAGGAAGAGTGAAGGGTGTCCCCAGAAGCAGGGTGCGGAAGGGATGTGCCCACAGCTTTAGCTTGGTGGGTCTGGGCCACTTGTGAACTCTCCGAGGTGAATCTGCCCGAAACCACCCAGGGTCTCCACCTGCCACCCCTCAGCAGCTGGTTCTGGGCTGAGGATGCCAGCTGGGGAGACACCTGCCAGTGAATGATCATGAATGTGTGACATGTGGGCATGCCACGGCGCAGACCAGAGTAGCCCACACGTCCAGGGCCGCCGGCTTTCAAGGGATGAGGAAAGAAAGGAACCAGAGAGGTGGGGGCAGGAACAGGAAACCATGGAGCCTGTCTAGCTTGTGCACTCACCAGGCTGTACCCAGGGCCACCTATTGTCCTCTCGGGCAGAGACAGACCTGCCTTGTCATCTCTCTGTGTGTCTCTGTGTGTCTCTGTCTGTCTGTCTGTCTCTCTCTCTCTTTGGGTTCTGGGCTAGGGCCGGGAAGAACAGCAGGACTCTGTCACTTCAGGCAAATCTTGACAGATGGGGCCAGGACCTGCACGCAGGGCCACTCAGCAGGCACTGGGGAGGGACATCGGCTAAGGGGTTGGCTGCAGAGCGGGGCTGGGTCCGAAGCGCCCAGGTGTCTGGTTTCAGGTCGGGTGGGGTTAGCCATGGAGCAGCCCACTGAAGACAGAGGAGCCTGACCCCCGCCTCTGCCGGGACTCACCTCCCCCCATCTACGGACTCCTCTGGGCTCTATGCCTTCCGACCCCTCTGTCTGGGCACCTCACAGCTCCCTCTTGACATGTCCTCACTGCACTTTCAAAACCTGGCTCCAAATTCCCCTTCTCCCTGAAGTCCCTGACTCTTCAAGTCAAAAAACAATCTTTTCCTCTCCCGTGCTCCCAAAGTACACTATTCTCACAGCACTTTTCACCGACTAAAATTATGTCGTATGGCTCTCTCTGTCCCACTGGACCATAAAACTCCTCATATTAGGGGCCGCATTCAGGGTCACAAATTCAAATGCTCAGAGGGCAAGCAGGTAACACAAACGGGTGACGCGGCTCATCTACGGGACGTCAGTGGTAACTGTCTTGCTGTTGGCCAGACAGCAGGGGTCACAGAGCTGTGGTGAATCGATGTCTCTCTGTGTGCCTCATCTAAAAGGTGCGGGCGCCCATGTGGAGACCACCACCATGTGGGAACACGGGCCTGTCCTGCCAGAACTCCAGATTTCCAGGGAGAAGCCAGGTATCTGCATTCCCACGTGAAAGCACCCCATCTTTATGCATCAGCAACAAATTCAAATTTAAGACACTGTGTGAGCCAAATAAAATGCATCCGCAGCCAGATGCAGTAACAGCGTGTTGATTGAAAAGCAAATGAACGAATGAATGGATGAATAGAAAAGAAGGAGCAGACGGGCGGAAGAGGGGGAACAGGATGGATGCCCAAGTGTCAAGATGGGTTGGGCACGTTCAAGGTGACCCCACTGCCAAGCTGTCAGTGTGAACATCAGCGTGGTCTTGCTCGTTGGCTAAGGGGAGGATAAAAGCCTGTGGCTCTGTGAACTCAGAGTCAGCAACCGGCTTCTCCAAAAGCATTGTAATCAGAAGCTCTTGCTGCAGCCAAAACACAGACGCTGAAAACAAGTGGGTGCGCACACTCTCCGTGCACGAGGTACGCGGGAGCTGGAGCTCAGCAAGCCACAGATTCCACACTCCCCCCAAGTCCACCTGATGCCTCGTGTTGCAGACGTGTCGAGGGAGGAAGGAAGAAATAATGCATAGCAATTTTGGAGGCGCAAGAGGGGAAAGAAAGGAGTTACCCGGCCAGAGTTCTCCCCATCTCTAGCCAGAAACTCCCTCTCTGTTGCCTTGTGGACCGCTCTGACGCTCCGGAGAGGGCAGGAGCGAGCCTGGTGTGGGACTGACCCTCAGCCTCCAGGAACGCTGTTGGGAGGGAGCGGCGTACGAGCGGCCCTTGTGGAATGCCTGGGGTTGCAAAAGAAAAGTTATTTCAGGTTCAACTGAGTTATAATTTATTTTTTCTAACTGATCATTACTGCTGCCGGCTCTATAAATAACCACCTAGGGAGTCTGCTTTTCTGCTCCCAAATCCTCAAAAAGCATTGCCAGGTTCTCTGTGGTTTCTGGCCTGCCAAGCACACAGCACATTTCTTTTCTGTGCAGCCCTTCAGGGAATCCTTCTG